>ML095664.1:55415-95807 GCA_003697995.1 Taxidea taxus jeffersonii
AACAAGGCAATAATGGCTTTGAGTGCCACACTGGACTAGATGGACTTAACAGAAATATTCAGAACATTCCAACCGAAAGCAGCAGAATACACATTCTCTTCAGGGGCAAATGAGGCATTCTGCAAAATACATCATATACAGGGTCACAAATCATACCTCCACAGGTACAAAAAGATTGAGATCATATCATGTATATTTTCTCACCACAACACCATGAAACTTGAAGTCAGCCACAAGAAAAATTTGGAAAGACCAAAAACAGACAGAGGTTAAAGAACATCTTACTAGAGAATGAATGGGTCAACTGGGAAACCAATGAAAAAATTAAAATTATATGGAAACAAATGAAAATGAAAACACAACAGTCCAACAACTTTCAGATGTAGCAAAAACACTTTGAAGAGGGAGATCTAGTAATACAGGCCTATGTGAAGAATCAAGGAAAGTCTCAAATACACAACTTAACCTTGCACCTAAAGGAGCTAGAAAAAGAACAGCAAACAAAGCTTAAAGCCAGCAGAAGAAGAGAAATAAGAGATAAGAGGAGAAATGAAGGGACGCCTGGGTGGCTCAGTGGGTTAAGCCACAGCCTTCCGCTCGGGTCATGATCCCAGAGTCCTGGGATCAAGTCCCACATCAGGCTCTCTGCTCTGCAGGGAGCCTGCTTCTCCCCTCCCCTCTCTGCCTGCCTCTCTGCCTACTTGTGTGATCTCTGTCTGTCAAATAAATAAATAAAATCTTTAAAAAAAAAGGAGAAATGAATGATACAGGAAGTAAAAATACATAAATAAATAAAATAGATTAATGAAACAAGGAGCTGCTTCTTTGAAAAAATAAAATTGATAAACCTCTAGCCAGATTTATCTAAATAAAGAGAGAAGGACCAAAATGAATAAAATCACAAATGAGAGAGGAGAAATAATACCACAGAAATATAATCATAAGAAAATATTATGAAAAACTATATGCCCACAAATTAGACAACCTGGAAGAGATGAAAAAATTCCTGGACACATAAACTACCAAAACTGAAACAGGAAGAAATAAAAAAAATTTGAACAGACTGATAACCAGCAAAGAAATTCAATCAGTATTCAAAAATCTCCCAACAAACAAAAGTCCAGGGCCAGATGGCTACCCAGATAAATTCTACCAAACAACTAAAGAAGAAGTAATACCTTTTCTTCTCAAAATATTCCAAAAAACAGAAATGGAATGAAAACTTACAAATTCATTCTATGAGGCCAGCATTACCCTGATACAAAAATCAGATAAACACTGCACTAAAAAAGAGAACTCTAGGCCAATATCATTGAAGAACATGGAGGTAAAAATTCTCAAAGAAGTATTAGCAAATCGAATACAATAGTACATTAAAAAAATCATTCCCCATGATTTAATATTCAAAAATCAATGTGATACACCACATTAATAAAAGAAAAAATAAGAACCATATGATCCTTTCAATAGATGGAGAAAAAGCACTGGATAAATTACAACATTCATTCATGATAAAGAAAACTTCAATATATTAGGTCTAGAAGGAACATACCTCAACATAATAAAGGGCTTATATGCAAAACTCACAGCAAACGCATTACTCAATGAGGAAAAACTGAGAGCTTTTCCCCTAAAGTCAGGAACAAGAAAAGAATGTCCATTCTTACCACTTTTATTTATTCAATATATTACTGGAAGTTCTGGCCACAGCAATCAGGAAACAGAAAGAAATAAAAGGAGTATAAATCAGAAGGAAGACTTATAAAACTTGAGTATTTGCAGTTGAGATGTTACTGTGTGTAGAAAACCTGTACGACTCCACCATAAAATGACTAGAACTGATAAACAAATTCAGTAAAGTTGCAAGACACAAAATACATGTGAAGAAATGTGTTTCATTTCTATATACTAATAATGAAGTAGTAGAAAGTGAAATTAATAAAATAATCCATTTTATAATTTAACCAAAAACAATAAAATATCTAGGAATCAACTAAAGAGGTAAAAGAGCTGTAGTCTGAAAATGATAAAACTTTGATGAAAGAAATTGAAGATGATACAAGGAAATGGAAAGACATTCTATGCTCATGGATTGGAAGAACAGATATTGTTAAAAATTTTTATACTGCCCAAAGAAAGCTACAAATTTAGTGCAATCCCTATAAAAATACCAAAAGCATGTTTCACAGAACTAGAAGAAGTAATCTTAAAATTTGTATGGAACCACTAAGGACACTGAATAGCCAAAGCAATCTTGGAAAACACACACACACACACACACACACACACACACACAACTGAGGCATCAGTATCACAATTCCAGATGTCAAGTTATATTACAAAGCTATACTAGTCAAAACAGGAAGGTACTTGCACAAAAACAGACACAAAGATGACTAGAACAGAACAGAGAGCCCAAAACGAACCCACAGTTATGCAATTAGTTTTTGACAATGGACAAAAGAATATACAATGGGAAAAAATTAGTCTCTTCAACAAATCCTGTTGACAAAAATGGACAACTACATGCAAAGGAATGAAACTGGACCCTTATACCATATACAAAAAATAAACACAAAAAGAATTAAAGAACTAAATGTGAGATCTGAAACCATAAAAATCCTACAAGAGGGTAAAGGTAGTAATTTTTCTGACATTGGCTGTAGCAAAATTTTACTAGATATGTCTCCTGAGGCAAGGGAAAAAAGATCAAACATAAACTATTGGGAATACATCAAAATAAAAAGTTTCTACACAGCAAATTAAATGATCAACAAAACTAAAGGCAACCTAATGAATGGGAGATGATACTTGCAAATTATGTATCCTATAAAGGGCTAGTACTGAAAATATACATAGAATTGATACCCCTCTGTAAAACAGTGTGGAGGTTCCTCAAAAAAAGTTGAAAATAGAACTACCCCATGATCCAGTAATCGCAACACTGGTTATTTACACACACACACACACACACACACACACACACACACACCCCACTAATTCAAAGGGATATTGTACCCCTCTGTAGCATTATTTACTACAGTCAAATTATTGAAGGAGCCCCAGTGTCCATCAATAGATGAGTTGATAAAGAAAATGTGGTATATATTTGTACAATGGAATATTATTTACCCATAAGAAAGAATGAAATCCTGCCATTTGCAGTTACAGGATAAACCAAATTGACATACTTTTATTTTTTTCAAGATTTTATTTATTTATTGGACAGAGAGAGAAAGAGAGAAAGAAAGCACACTAGCAGGGGGAGCAGGAGAGGGAGAAGGAGGCTATCCACTGAGGAGGGAGCCTGATGTGGGGCTCGATCCAGGACCCTGGGATTATGACCTGAGCCAAAGGTAAAGGTTTAACTGACTAAGCCACTCAGGTACCCCAAACTGATACACTTTTAGCTAGACTCACCGAGAAATAAAGAAAAATGACTCAAATAAAATCAGAAATGAAGGTGAGGGGGTGTTCCAAGATGGTGGAGTAGTAGGGAGACCCTGAACTTGCCTTATCCTTTGAATACAGCTAGATCAAACTTCAACTATTTTGAACAACTAGGAAGAGGATCTGGAGTACAGAAACAATCTGCACAGTTGGAGTGAGAGAATTTGTCAGAGATGAGGTTCAGAAACCTGGACAGGGGGACTGGGAAACTGCACAGCTGGGAAGGAGAAAAAGCACAGTTCATGGAGCAAAGTCTGGAAGAGGGAGAAAGTTGGAAAGATTGCAGTGGTTTGTAACCACACAAAAAGCTGTGGCGAGTGGATCCTCCGGTTACTTAGGGAGAAACTGCTCCCCTTCCTGAAGGGCATTTGGAGGAGCATATTTGTCCTCTCCAGAGAAAAAGGGACAGCTGGGGAGCTGTTGAGTGGAGCTCAGCTTTGGGGTAAGAGGGGCATGTAGAAGGCAAAAAACTTAATTTTGTGGTGTGAACACACAGGCTCAAAACCTTGTGTGCATGCCAAACAGCTGGTTTTCTAGGACTGAATGACCAGACCACTTGAGCAGAATGTGGATAACCTTGCTGCTACTTTTTGCTGTCTGCCACAATAGATTCAAGCCTCTGCAATGGCTTTTATGTGACAAAGAGGAGTAGGGGACTAAGTCAAGTGCAGGTGGCTGATAACCTGGCTCAAGTTTTTCACTGAGCATTACAATAAACTCAAGCTTCTGCACACACACTATGTGAAGGCTTTCCCGGGACAGGATAGTTCTGGGCATGCCCTGAGCCTCCCAGCCAGGGGACAGGAGTAGGAATGCATACCAACAGGCCATTTAAAATGAGCCACTGGCCAGAGATTAAATACAGAAGATATGTGGCTCTGGATGTGCCAACGACCCAGATACAGACAGGTTAGGTCAGGGAACTGAGGAGGGCCCAGGACACAGGAGACTGCTGGTTACTCTAAGAGGGCCTCCTGAGCAGTGGATGCCAGGAGTTCCCCTCCCCAGGGACAAGACGGTGAGGTGGCACCATATTCTACCTCCTTCACCACCCCTCTCACCTCCCACCCACCAGCACAGTAGGATTCCAGAGAGAAACACAGCACCTCTGGTAAAGATTGGGAGTCCAAACACTAAAACTCAACCCCTGGCCTGAGAGGAGAATCTTTACAAGGGCAAGTCAGCTTGTGTGCCAGCACAGCAGGCCTCTGCCTCTGAAGACCAACATAAACCCCCACATCTATCAAGTCTACTGATTAAAGAAAGCTCCAAAACATCAGTTCCTGGCTTAATTCCACTAACAATTCAAAGCATACCTACTTAAAGGACGAAACACTCCCTATTACAAGCAAGGTGGAACTCTGTAGAAGAAGGACCAGTGGGAAAGAGCAGCCAAAACAAAACAGCAGAGTGTACACACCATACACCAGAATCACTTCCTGGAGATATTCTTTATATTGTTTATATTATTACTGCTGTCATTGCTGTTTTTCTTTTTCTTTTCTTTTCCTTTTTTCCCCTTCTCTTTCTTTCCTTCTATCTTTTGTGGACAAAATCACTAGGAGGAGAAATTCCCAGCAAAAGACAGAACCAGAGGTAGTACTCTCTGTTATAGATTTAATCAATATGGATGTAAGTAAGATGTTGGAAATAGAAATCAAAACAATGATTATAAAGATACTAGCTGGGCTTTACAAAAGCATAAAAGACACTAGAGAATCCTTTATTGCAGAAATAAAAGAACTAAAATCTAATCAGGCTGAAATTAAAAATGCTATTACAGAGATACAGTAAAAAAAATGGAGGTTCTAATTACTAGGGTAAATGAGGCAGAAAAGTCAATGATATAGAAGAAAAATGAAGAAAGTAAGGAAGCTGAAAGAGAGAAAAACAATGACTTGATCATGAGAGGAGACTTTAAGAAATTAGTGATACCATAAAGCACAATAATATCTGAATAATAAGGGTCCCAGAAAATGAGGAAAGAGAGAGGGGGGCACAAGGTTTACTTGAACAAATTATAGCTGAGAATGTCCTTAATCGGGGAGGAAACAAGCTTTCAAGATCAGGGGGCACAGAGAAGCCCCATCAAAATCAATAAAAATAGGGAAACATGTAATCTCTGACATATAAAAGTGAAGCTTACAAATTTCAGAGATAAAGAGAAACCCTGAAAGCAGTTCGAGATAAGAGGTCCTTCTCCTAAAGGAGTAGACCCATAAGGCTGGAAGCAAACCTGTCCACAGAGATCTGGCAGGCCAGAAAGGACTGGCATGATGTATTCAAGGTGCTAAGTGAGAAAAAATATGCAGGCAAGAATATTTTATCCAGCAAGGCTTTTATTCAAAACAGATGGAGAGATAAGGAGGCTCCAAGACAAACAAAAACTAAAGAATCTGTGATCACTAAACCAGCACTGCAAGAAATATTAAAGGGGATACTTTGAGTGAAGAGAAAGCCCAAAAGTAACAAAGACCTAAAAGGAACAGAGACAATCTACAGAAACAGTGACTTTATAGGTACAACAATGACAATAAATTCATATATTTCAATAATTACTCTGAATATAAAATGCCAAATGCTCCAATCAAAAGACATAGGGTACCAGTTTAAAAAGGAAGACCCAATATGCTACCTACAAGAGATTGATTTTAGACCTAAAAACACCTCCAGATCAAAAGTGAGGGGGTGGAGAACCATTTCTCAGACTAATGGATATCAAAAGAAAGCTGGGGTATCAATCCTTATATCAGACAAATTAGATTTTAAACCAGAGACTATAGTAAGAGCTGAAGAGGGATACTATATAATAATTAAAGGTTTGATACGAGAAGTTCTAACAATTCTAAATATTTATGCCCCTAACTTAGAAGCAGCCAATTATATAAACCAATTAGTAACAAAATTAAAAATAAACTCTGATAGTAATACAATAATAGTAGGGGACTTTAACACTCCACTCATCACAACACAGATCATCTAAGCGGAAGACCAATAAGGAAAAAAGGCTTTGAATAACACACTGGACCAGATGGACATCACAGATATATTCAGAGCATTTTGTCCTAAAGTAACAGAATACACATTCTTCTCAAATGCACATGGGACATTCTCCAGAACAGATTATATACTTGGTCACAAATCAGTACTCAACCAGTACCAAAAGTCTGGGATTATTCCCTGCATATTTTCAGACCACAGTGCTTTAAAATTTGAACTGGATCACAAGAGAAAATTTGGAAGGAACACAAATACATGGAAGTTAAAAGCAACAACAAAACAATGAATGAGTCAACAAGAAAATTAAAGAAAAATTTAAAAAATTCATGGAAGCAAACGAAAATGAAAACACAAGAGTTCAGGACCTTTGGGAGGCAGCAAAGGTGGTCCTAAGAGGAAGTATAGAGAAATACAGGCCTTTCTCAAGAAACAAGAAAGGTTTCAAATACACAAGCTACTATCACATTTAAGGAGTTGGAAAAATAGAGCAAACCAAGCCAGAGGAAATAAACAACACCAAACCAATACCCAAAACCAAGCGAGAGGAAATAAAACAATAAAGATTAGAGTAGAAATCAATGAGATTTGATTGATCATTTGATTCATCAGTGAGAACAGTAGAACAGATCAATGAAACTAGGAGCTGGTTATTTGAAAGAATTAGTAAGATTGCTAACCCCCTTGTCAGACTTATCAAAAAGAAATTTTGCATTTATTTATTTACATTCACATTCAACATTCACAAATCAATCAACACGATACATTACATTAATAAAAGAAAGGACAAGAGTTATGTGATCCTCTCAATTGATTCTGAAATAGCATTTGATGAAATACAGCATCCTTTCTTGATTAAAACTCTCCACAGTGTAGGGATAGAAGGAAAATACCTCAATATCATAAAAGCCATTTATGAAAAGTCCACAGTAAATAACATTCACAATAGGGAAGAACTGAGACATTCCCGTAAGGGCAGAAACATGACAATGACGTCCACTTTCATCACTGTTGTTCAATACAGTACTAAAAGTCCTATCCTCAGCAATCACACAAAAAAGAAAGAAAGAAAGTCATCCACAGTGGCAAAGAGGACGTCAAAATGTCACTCTTCCCAGATGACATGATACTCTATGTGGAACACTCAAAAGTCCACCTAAAAATTGCTAGATATCACATAGGAAGTCATAAAAGCGGTAGGACATAAAATCAATGCAAAGAATTAATTGCATTGTTACACACTAACAATGAGACAAAAAAATAGAAATCAATGAATTGATCCTATTTACAATTGCACCAAACACCATATGATACTCAGGAATAAAGCTAACCAAAGAGGTAAAGAATCCATACTCTGAAAAATATAGAACACTTGTGGAAGAAATTGAGGAAAACACAAAGAAATGTAAAAACATTCCATGCTCATGGATTGGAAGAACAAATATTTTTAAAATGTCTATGCTACCTAGAGCAATCTACACATTCAATGCAATCCCTCTCAAAATACCATCAATAAGCTAGGTGATAGGCATTAAAGAAGGCACACGATGTGATGAGCACTCAGTGTTATATGCAATTGATGCATTATTGAACACTACATCAGAAAGTAATGATGTACTATATGCTGGCTAATTGAATATAAATTTAAGAAATCTACATTTTTCACAGAGCTGGAACAAATAATGCTAAAATTTGTATGAAACAAGAAAACACCCCAAACAGCCAAAGGAATGTTGCAAAAGAAAACCAAAGCTGGTGGCATCACAATGCCAGACATCAAGCTATATTACAAAGCTCCAGTCATCGAGACAGTATTGTACTAGAACAAAAACAGACATATAGATCAATGGAACAGAATAGAGAACACAGAAATGGTCCCTCAACTCTATAGTTAACTAATCTTTTTTAAAGATTTTATTTATTTATTTATTTGACAGAGAGAGAGAGAGATCACAAAGAGGCAGAGAGGCAAGAAAGAGAGAGGAGGAAGCAGGCTCCCTGCGGAGCAGAGAGCCTGATGCGGGGCTTGATCCCAGGACCCTGAGATCATGACCTGAGCTGAAGGCAGAGACTTAACCCACTGAGCCACCCAGGTGCTCCCTATAGTTAACTAATCTTTGACAAAGCAGGAAAGAATACCCAATGGAAAAAAGACATTCTCTTCAACAAATAGTGTTGGGAAAACTGGACAGCCACACATAGAAGAATGAGACCGGACCATTATCTTACACCATACAGAAAAATAAACTCAAAATGGATAAAAGACCTAAATGTGAGACAGGAATCTATCACGATCCTAGAGGAGAACACAGGCAGCAACCTCTTTGACCTTGGCCACAACAACTTCTTGCTAGACACATCTCCAAAGGCAAGAGAAACAAAAGCAAAAATGATTTGTTGGGACTTCATCAAGATAAAAAGCTTTTGCGCAGCGAAGGAAACAGTTGACTAAATCAAAAGACAAGCTACAGAATGGGAGAAGACACTTAAATATCTCATCAAATAACAGGCTAGTATCTGAGATATAATACACTTACAAACTCAACACCCAGAAAAACAAATAATCCTGTCAAGAAATGGACATTTGACATGAACAGACATTTCTCCAGAGAAGACATACAAATGGCCAACAGACACATGAAAAAATGCTCCATATCACATGGCTTCAGGGAACTATAATCAAAACCACAATGAGATACCACCTCACACTGGGTAGCATGGCTAAAATTAACAAGTCTGTCATTACAGACATTAGTGAGGATGTAAGAGAAAGGGGAACCCTATTACACTGCTGTTGGAAAGGAAACTAGTACAGCCACTCTGGAAAACAGCATGAAGATTCCTCAAATAATTAAAAATTGAGCTTCTGTATGACCCAGCAACTGCACTACTAGGTATTTACTAAAAAGACATGAACTAGAGGGTATGATGCTAAGCAAATAAATCAGAGAAAGACAATTTTCATATGATTTCACTCATATGTGGAATTTGTAAATCAAAACAGAGGATCACAGTGGAAGGGAGGGAAAAATAAGATTAAATTAGAGAGGGAGAAAAAGCCTGAGGACTCAATTATAGGAAACAAACTGAGGGTTTCTGGAGGGCATGTGGGTAGGGGTAAGGGGTAACTGGGTGGTTGACAATTAAGGAGGGCATGTGAATATAATGAGCACTGGGTGTTACATTCAACTGATGAATTACTGAACTCTACCTTTGAAACTAATGATATACTACATGTTAATTAATTGAATTTGAACACAATAAAGTTAAAAAACATAAGAACAGAAACAGAACAAAAAACAAAAACAAAAAAGGAAATGAAGGAGATATTACAACTGTTAACACAGAAATATGGAACATTATAAGAGGCTGCTATGAATAATTACAAGCCAAGAGATTAGACTACCTAGAAGAAATGGTAAATTTCTGGAATCCTTTCATAATCTAAGCCTGGATCAAGAAGAGAGAAAAAATCGGAACAAATCAATTTGTAGAAATAAAATTGTATCTTTTATATAATTAAAAAAAATTCTCAACAAACAAAGCCAGACACCCTGACAGGTGATTTCTACAAAACATTTAAAGAGAGATAATACCTATCCTAGAACTATTTCCAAAAAATTGAAGTAGAGTCAAAGTTTCCAAAGTCATTTCATGCTGTCAGCATTATCCTGGTAACAAAATCATACAAGGACACTAAAAAAATCAGAAGGAAGAAAAAGAAAAACATAGGTATCCCTGATAAAAATAGATTAAAATATCTCAACAAAATATTAGTGAATGAATTTAAAATTTCATTAAAATTAGTATGTCTCATGATGGAGTGGGATTTATTACAGGGATATAACAAAGACTCCACTTCCACAAATCAAACAACATGATACCCCATATTAACTGTGTAAAAGATAAAAATTATATGATCATGTCACTAGGTGCACAAAAGGCATGACAAAATTCAACATCCATTTAGGTGAAACATCTCAAAAATGTTGGTGTATATAATAAGTCCACAGCTAACATTATACTCAACAGTGAAAAGCTTTCTAAGGTTAAGAACAAGATAAGGGGTGCCTGGGTGGCTCAGTGGGTTGACACCTCTGCCTTCAGCTCAGGTCACGATCCCAGGGTCCTGGGACGAAGCCCTGCATGGGGCACTCTGCTCAGCGGGAAGCCTGCTTCCCTTCCTCTCTCTCTGCCTGCCTCTCTGTCTACTTGGAATCTCTGTCTGTCAAATAAATAAATAAAATCTTTAATAAAAAAAAAGAACAAGATAAGAATGTCCACTATCTCCACTTTTATTCCACACAGGTATTAGAAATCCTAGCCAGAGCATACCCTAAAGATACAAACATAGTGATCCGAAGGGGCACGTGCAGCCGACTGTTTATAGCAGCAATATCCACAATAGCCAAACTATGGAAAGAACCTAGATGTCCATCAATAGATGAATGGATAAAGAAGATGTGGTATATATCTACAATGGAATAGTATGCAGTCATCAAAAGAAATGAAATCTTGCCATTTGTGACGACGTAGATGGAACTAGAGGGTATTATGCTTAGAAAAATAAGTCAGTCAGAGAAAGACAACTATCATATGATCACCCTGATATGAGGAAGTGGAGATGCAATGTTGGGAGTTTGGGGGGTAGGAAAAGAATAAATGAAACAAGATGTGATCGGGAGGGAGACAAACCATAAGAGACTCTTAATGTCACAAAACAAACTGAGGGGGTTGTGGGAGTTGAGGGAGAGGGTGGTGGGGTTATGGACATTGGGGAGGGTATGTGCTACGGTGAGTGCTGTGAAGTGTGTAAACCTGGCGATTCACAGACATGTACCCCTGGGACTAATAATACATTATATGTTTAAAAAAAAAAAAGAAATCCTAGCCAGAGCAATTAGGCAAGAAAAAGAAATAAAAAGGCATCCAAATTGGAAAGAAGAAATAAAACTGTCACTACTTGCAGACACCATCATTTTGTGTATAGAAAACACAGAAGGCTCCATTAAAAAAAGTCAGTAACCTTGCAAGGGACAAAATCAACATTAAATGTAACAGGTCTAACACCCAAATTAAAAGTCACAGATTTTCAGATTGCATAAAAAGCAAGGACAATTATGTTGTCCTTAAGTACTGCCTCAAATATTGTACAATAAATATGAAGACAGAAACAGGTTGAATGAAAACATGAAAAACAATGTATCAGGCTAAACCAATAAAAAAGCTTGGATAATTATATTAATATCAAAGAAGATTTCAAAGCAAAGAACATTAGCAGTGTTAAAATAAGTCATCTTGTAATAATAAAAGGGTCAATTTATCAAGGAGAAATGATAATCTTAAAAATTTACACACTTAACAGAACTTTGAAATACATGAAGCAAAAACTAACAAATTCAAGAAAAAACAGATATATCCATAATTACAATCAAAGGTTTAAATTTCTATATCTCAAAAGTTTATAGAACATGTAGGCAAAAATTTAGGAAGAATGTAGTTGACTTAATACCACTCTCAGCCAACAATCTAATTGGCATTTATAGAACCTTCCACTATGCAAAATCAGAATACACATTCCTCTCAAGCACACATGGAATATTTACTAAGATACACTATATTCTGGAGCATAAAATAATTATAAGTGAATTTAAGGGAATTCAAGTAATATAAACTATGGTTTATGACCTCAACAAAATTAAAGTAGAAATCAATAATAGAAAATTATCTGGAAATTAGAGTATGTAGACCTGAGGGAAACTTAAAACACCATATATCAAAATTTATGGGATAATGGTAAAACAGTATTTAGAAGGATAGTTATAACACTATACATCTATGTTAGGAAAGATGAAAGGTCTCAAATCAATAATTTCAGCTTCCATTTTAAAAAACAGAAAAGTTAGTGAAACATAAAATAAGCAGAAAAAATGAAGTAATACAAATTAAAGTGGATAACAATGAAATCAAAAATGGAAATAACAATAGAAAAAAAATCAATGAAACCAAAAGTCAGTTGGTTTTGAGAAAAAATAAGATAAAATTGATAAACCTCAAGCAAAGCTAAGCAAGATAAAAAAGAGAAAAGATACAAAATACCAACATCAGGAATGTTACAAATATCAATAATGTTTCTACTGCTATAATAAAGATAATTAAGGGACTATTATGAAAAATTTCATGTCACTGAATTTGATAAATTTGTTAAAAATATTAAATTCTTTAAAAGACACAAGATAACAAAGTTCACTCAAAAAAGAAAGATAAACTGAATACCTAGAAGTCTCTTAAACAAACTGTATTTGTAGTCAAAACACCTCACTATTAAAAAACTTCAGGCCCAGGGGCGGCTGGGTGGCTCAGTGGGTTAAAGCCTCTGCCTTGGGCTCAGGTCATGATCCCAGGGTCCTGGGATCAAGCCCCACATCGGGCTCTCTGCTCTGCATGGGGCCTGCTTCCTCCTCTCTCTCTGCCTGCCTCTCTGCCTACTTGTGATCTCTGTCTGTCAAATAAATAAATAAAATCTTAAAAAAAAAAAAAACTTCAGGCCCAGATAGCTTCACTGGTGAATTCTACCAATCATTTAATAAAAGTTTTACAATGAATTCTTCTAGAAAATGCAACAGGAGAAAACACTACCTAACTCATTCTATAAAACCTGAATTGCTCTGGCATTAAAACTAGACATAAAAAAATACAAGAAATCTAAAGTCAAATATCCCTCATAAAAATAAATATAAAATATCTGAAAAAAATTTAGGAAATATCATCCACAAATGTGCAAAAAAGATAATACCCCATGTCTACATGGGGGATTCATCCATAAGCAAGACTGCTTCAACATTTGACAATAAATCAATGTAATTCACCTGTGAAAAGATTAAAGAAGATAAAACATAATATCTCAATAATTGCAGTAAAAGAATATTACAAACCTAATGTACACACCTGATAAAAATGCAATAAACTAGCAACCGAAGAGATATTTTACAACCTGATAAAGAACATGTAAAAAGACCTATATTAAACTTTGTACTTTATGCTAAAATGATGTTTTTCCCCCTGTGATTAGAAATAAGGCAAGAAGGTCTGTTCTTATCAGTTCTATATAGCACACTGAACTGGAGAGTCAAACCACTGCAACAAGGACAATAAAAGAAAAATCTATTTTCATAAAGGAAAAAAAAAGCAAAAACTCCTTGCTAGTAGGTTATGAATAGAAGATTCTATGGAATCTACTAAAAAACGCTATTAGGTGTAATAAGTAAGTTCAGTTAAATTGTGGGAGACAAGTTCAATATGCCAAAAAAAAAAAAAAACCAACCGTATTTTCATCCAACTTGAAAATGAACTTAATAAGAAAGCAATTCTATTTACAATGTTATTTTATAAAAGGAAATACTTAGACATAAATCTGATAAAAAAAAATGTGCAAGACCTATACAGACCAGACCTTGCTGAGAGAAATTAAAGGAGATTCAAAAACTGGAGAAAAAAATCACATCCAAGGATTGATGACTCAGTGTTGTGAAAATGGCATTTAATTAACCTATAGATTTAATGCAATCCCAATCAAAATTCCAGCAAGCTTTTTTGTAGAAAGTGAAAGGCTGATTTTAAAATTGATATGGAAATACAAAGGACCCAGAAGAGGCAAAACAACTTTGAAAAAAAAGAGCAAAGCTCATGGATTTGCACTAACTTACTTTAAGACATATCATAAGGGTACAGTAATTAAGAAATCAAGTAGTAGTGAAATAAAGATAAACAAATAGATCAATGAACAAAACAGAATGTCCAGAAATAGACCTTCACATACATGGTCAATTGATACCCAACAAAAATGCAAGATGATTCAATGAAGAAAGCATAGACTTTTTTTTTTTTGAGAGAGAGAGAGAGCACAAGAGGAGAGAGGTCAGTGGGAGAAGCAGACTCCCTGCCGAGCAGGGAGCCTGATGCAGGACTCGATCCCAGGACTCCAGGATCATGACCTGAGCCAAAGGCAGTTGCTTAACTATCTGAGCCACCCAGGCGCCCGAAAGCACAGACTTTTCATCACGATGTTAGCACACTGGGATATGTATATGCAAAAGAAGAAAGAAAGAAAGAAAGAAAAGGACTTCAACACATACCTGTCACCATACTCTAAAATAAACTCAAAATGGATTATAAACTTAAATGCAAAATTAGAAAAAAATGTCTAGAATACATAGAAAATCTATGTGACCTGAGATTAGGCAAATATTCTTTAAATAGGACAACAAATTCATAAAAGAAAAAAATATAAGTTAGAATTCATCAAAATTAAGAACTGCTTTTGAAAGGCAGTATTAAAGAGAACAAAAAGACAAATGACAGACCAGAAGAAAACATTTGCAAGCACCATATATGAGAAAAGACTTACCATCCAAAATATATACTCTCAAAACTCAGAAAGCATACAACCTAATAAAAAATGAGCCAAAGATTTAAACAGATAGTTTATCAAAGAAGATAGATGCTGAATAAGTGCATGAGAAGATGCTCAACATCATTAGTCATTCAGATTATGCAATACAAAACCACAGTAAGGTGCTGCTACACAATTACGTCCAAAATCAAAACAAGACTACTGATCATATGAAGGGTTGGCAAGGATGTGGAGCAACTAAAACTCTCACATATGGCCGCTGGGAATGTAAAAATTACAATCCTACCTTAGAAAACAATTTGATAAGTGTCTTTAAAATAAGTTAAAATATACACACACGAAATGACCCAGTCATTATACTTCTAGGTATCTAATCATGAAAAATGAAAACATAACCATGAAAATGAAAACGTACGTCCATACAATCATTTGTGCATGAGTGGTTGTAGCAGCTCTATTAGTAATACCCAAAGACTGCAAACAACCCAAATACTCATCAGTAAGTTAATTCATAAACAAATGGTGCTGTATCCATACAGTGGAATACCGTTCAGCAATTAAAGTGAATGAACCACTGATTCATACAACTCCATGGCTAAATCTCAAAATAATTCCGAGTTAAATAAGCTAGACAGAAAAAGAATGGACACTATATGATTCCATTTATATAAAGTCCTAGAAAATATAAAGCAAACAATGACAGAAAGCAGATTCAGTAGGGGCAGGGCAGAAAGGAGGCATTACAAAGGTGCACAGGAAATGGTTGGGGGTGATGGATAAACTTATTATCTTGATTGTGATGACAGCTTCACAGGTATATACAAATGTCAATTTTTTTTTTAAAGGAGAACTTTTAATTTTTTTAAGACTTTATTTATTTATTTGACAGACAGAGATCACAAGTAGGCAGAGAGGCAGGCAGAGAGAGAGGAGGAAGCAGGCTCCCTGCTGAGCAGAGAGACTGATGCGGGGCTCGATCCCAGTACCCTGGGATCATGACCTGAGCCAAAGGCAGAGGCTTTAACCCACTGAGCCACCCAGGCACCCCCAAATGTCAAATTTTATCAAAGTATGTACTCTAATATGTACAATTCACTGTATGTAAATTATACCTTCATAAAGTTGTTTTAGGATACATTAAACATTGCTCCCAGAATTCTGGTAGCTTGAGTAACCAAAATCCTAGGCTTGCCCCATCTACTTGATCCAGTTATTTACGCTGATCTTGTGCCTAAAGGAATCTTGTGCCTTAGTAGCACATTGAGATGGTCTAAATGATAGGCACAGAGAAAATGCCATTAACTGTCACATCAACTAAAGGGTATGCTGTGAAACAAACAATAATTATTTAAAATTTCTATAGAAAAAATTAATTGGCAGAACACAAATGATTTTTCTTAGTTTTCTTTTTCAATAAAAATATGGTAACAATTTACAGATACCCACCTCTTTGGATAATCTTGTGAAGACATCTCCTCCCCTGAGAAAATCCAGTATTAAATATAGCTTCCCTTCAGTCTGAAAGGCTAATTACAAATTAGGATATAGCAAGAGAACATTAACAAAATCTTAAAGGCTTAACAACCTTAGTATAACTTTTAACTAATATATATGTTTAGAGTTTTATCAATAAATTTTATAAAGGAATTAACCATCTATTCATATGGTCCAATGTTATTGGATAATATTATCCCAAAATTGAATTTAGTGTTGAAATAGCTGTAAATCCCTTCCTAGAACATAATCTACTTTCCATGTGGTTCCTCAGAAACTTCTACCACCACCATCGTTCTGATTTATGGAGCATCATACTCTACTGCAAACTGCCAGAACTCCACCTCTCTACCTACTGAAAATCTACTAATTCTTTTAAGCTCAACAAAAATGCCACCTCCTCCATCAAGCTTTCCTCTATTAAAGGATTTCTCTCTTTTCACATTTCATAGCATCCTTACCCTCTTCTCCGTAAGAATTACTTGCTACTACTTTTGAGATCTCATTGTTTTTTATTTATGTCTCTCTTATGGCACTCACTCCACTTTGATTTGTACAATTAATTTGTTTACATGTCTGTGTTCCAATAGATTAGAAGTTTTTTTGAGTCAGAGACTGTTTCACCTCTAGAGCCTACTGCATTCAATAGAGTATTTTTGCACACAACTGATATTTACTGATCAATGTAATGCCATCCTGGTGATTCAAGGAAGTGGGACATTAGATACTACTACTTTCCATTTCGGGTAACAAGGAGTGAAAGAATAATGGGTGGACATTTTTTGAAGATTTTTTATACAAATAATTTAGGACACACTTCAATGCATTATTTTTTAAAATTTCCTAAGAATAAAGTCAATAGCTGCTACTTTTTTAAATCTTGAAAACTTAAAGTGACATCATAGAATAGATCAGTGGTTTAATCATGTGTATACCTTTGAATTCTCCAGGAAGGCCACACTTCACAATCTCATGCATGCATTAAGTTATCAGTGGAACCATGATTCAAACTCTGAACTGTCTGACTCCAAACTCATGTTCTTTCCATTACAGTTACTGCTTCTTATTTGTATTCCTCTTCTCCCAAATATAAGAAAGAATAAATCAAATGAACTAATATAACCACATGGTCCTCTTCAACAGAGCTAGGAAATAAATTAATATGCTCATTATGTACATGTAAGAGGAACATATCCAAACATCAGATGCTTTGAATAAATTATCACAGCTTATAGCCTAAGATCATTAAAGGTACAGACTAGCAGAGCAAAGAAATACTACTGGACCAGTAACCAGAAGATACTATCTTAATACCTTAGACAAATAAACAAATAGATACAGAAAGCACAATTCAACACTGGATATTGATTTGAGTATGTTAAATCATTTTGAAGTATTTATTCTGTTACATTATTGTTTGAAAGGAAATCTTAATTCTATAATTCTATAATTTTTTAAAAAATTACATACCATAGTGTAATTTGACAATAAATGGATGATTTACTTCCACCAGTATATCCCTTTCCATCTTTGTCCGAACTCTGTCTCGAACTAAAAATCATAGAAGGGTAGAATATATTACTCTTCTATATATTTCAGTAGAGATCCCATCAATAATTCACCCCACAAAAATGTGAAAATATAACATTGTAAGTGTTTAAATATGCAATCTATACATTCTAAGACAGAAATTACCATATTCTCAGAAAGTCAACAAATTGTTTAGATCTAGCTGGATTGAAGTGACATAAATAGATATTTGGCTAATATGTGTTTATTATGTATTAGTCTCAAATTGTTCAAATGAGTTTACTGATTAAAACTGAGCACAGTGTTATTTCTATGACAGCCTAGAAGATGGTGTATGTAAGTGTACCCAGGTGGTTGTGCTTTTTCAATATGCAAAACCAACACAGATGGAACAGAAAAAAATAAGAATCTTAAAATAAAAGAATATAGCTTATTAAAATAAGTTCACTTTATGTTAAATAAAATGTGTCACGTTTTATACAACTAAATTTTTGCCAGGGTACAGTCTCACTAAAATAGAACATATGCCAATATCAAACACAGGAATAGCACTTGCAGGCTAGAAAACTATAACACTTACTAATGTTTAAAGGAAACTAAGTCTACTCAACTTAAACAAGCAATACAAAGCACATTTCTTAAAACAAGCTTTATCAAATTCTATTTTAATAAGCTTTGTAATTTTCTACCTTTTAAAGAAGCTTTTTTTAACACCTTCATTGCATAGAGCTGCCCAGCATCAGGACCAGTCTTCTTCCGAACAAGAAAAACCTAACAGAGGAATTTTTTTTTTAAAAAGTAAAATTCATATTTGAAGACATTCTTGCTATACACATTAGCATACATATATATAAGTCCATGCATTTTCTCTAATTTTATAAATATATACCTTTCTTTTATAAATTACACTCTTGGTTAATGTTTGCTCATTTTCATTCATTTAATAAATCACACTATCATACACATACTGCTGTAGGAAAGAAAATTTTTAAAACAGATGACATGGTCATGACTTTAAGAAGTTTGCGATGTATGAGATAAGCAACATAATGACAGGCAATTTGATCTAAGGGAACTACTTTTAAGACCCAAGCACCTTTTTGTTACCTTTAAAGACCAAAGGAATTACTTTTAAGACCCAAGCACCTTTTTGTTACCTTTAAAGACCAAAGAAATGTAATGGCTGTTAATTTTATACCTTCATTTCTACTTCCTTATTGGTCCATTTTAGAAGTTACCAGGTATTTTACGTTCTAATAAGAAATCAGAGGCAATTATGTCTGTCTGCCAGGTTGAAGAATCAAGATGGCAAATTATCACAATAAACAAATTAAACTCTTTAAGATTATTGAGCAAACTTGAGTAATACTACATATTTTCAAACTAAAATTATAACTCATTAAAAACAGTTTTTAAAAAGCCTCAGTCATGAAAATAAATATGAATGTTTTAAAATTTTATAGGAGATTTTTATTAGCAAAGGGATGTTTCATTCTTAAAAGTTAGTAAAAGTTGCTCACTACTTTGAAATAAAAGATATAGAAATTAAACAACAACAACACAATAGACAGATCAATGAAACCAGGAGCTGCTTCCTTGAAAAAATTTTAAAATTGATAAACCTCTAGCCAGACTTATCAAAAAGAGAATAAAAAGGACCCAAATTAAAAAAAAAATCACAAATGATAGAGGAGAAATAACAACTACTACCACAGAAATATAAACAATTGTAACAGATTATTATAGTAAACTATGCAAACAAATTAGACAATCTGGAAGAAAGGGATAAATTCCTAGAACAATAATAACAACAACAACAACAAAAAAACTGAATCAAGAAGAAATAGAAAATCTGAACAGATCTATTACCAACAATGAAATGGCTTCATAGGCAAATTCTAATAAATATTTAGAGACAAGTTAATAGATATGCTTCTCAAACTATTCCAAAAAAAAAAAAGAAAAGGAAGGAAAACTTCCAAATTCATTCTATGAGGCCCACATTGCCCTGATACCAAAACCAGATAAAGACATCACTAAAAAGCATACAGGCCAATATCACAGATAAATATAGATGTAAAAATTCTCACCAAAATACTAGTAAAATGAATCTACACCAGGTTAAAAAAATCAGGGGTACCTGTCTTGCTCAGTTAGTAGAACATGTGACTCTTGATTTTAGGGTAGTAAATTTAAGCCCCACATTGGGTACAGAGATTACTTAAAAATGATTAATAAAAAAAAAGGTTAGGGGCGCCTGGGTGGCTCAGTAGGCTAAAGCCTCTGCCTTCGGCTCCGGTCGTGATCCCAGGGTCCTGGGATGGAGCCCTGCATTGGGCTCTCTGCTCAGCAGGGAGCCCGCTTCCCTTCCTCTCTTTCTCCCTGCCTCTCTGCCTACTTGTGATCTCTGTCTGTCAAATAAATAAATAAAATCTTTTTTAAAAAAAGGTTAAAAACAATTTGATCATTTCAAGAGATGTGAAAAAAGCATTTGACATAGTACAATATCCATTCATGATAAAACCCCCAACAAAGTAGGATTAGAAGGAACATACCTCAAAAATCATAAAGGCTATGTATGAAAAACCCACAGGTAATATTATCCTTAATGGGGAAAAATCTGAGAACTTCCTCTACCGCCAGGAACAAGACAGGGTTGTCCACTCTCACCATTGTTATTTAATTTAGTATAGGAAGTCCTGGCCACAACAATCAGACAACACAAAGAAATAAAAAGGCATCCAAATTAGCAAAAAGTTCAAACTTTCACTATTTGCAGATGACTTGATACTCTATATAGAAAATCCAAAAGCTCCACCAAAAAACTGCTGGATAAACAAGTTCAGTAGAGTCATAGGATACAAAATCAACATATGGAAAACTGTTGCATATCTACACACCAATAATGACAAAGCAAAAAGAGAAATCAAGGAATCAATCCCCTTTACAGTTGCACTGAAAACCATAAGATACCTAGGAATAAACTTAACAAAAGAGGTAAAGATCTCTACTCTGAAAAGTATGAAACACTGATGAAAAAAGTTGAAGAGGACACAATAAAAGGGAAAAACATTTCATGCTCATGGACTGTAAGAAGAAATATTTTTAAAATGTCTGTATTACCCAAAGCAATCTAATCTACACATCTAATGCAATCTTTATCAAAATATCACCAACATTTTTCACAAAGTTAGAACAAATAGTCCTAAAATTTGTATGGAACTACAAAAGACCCTGAATAGGCAAAGCAATCTTGAAAAAGGAAAGCAAAGCTGGAGGCATCACAAATCCGGTCTTTGTCGGGTTACATTACAAAACTGTGGTGATCAAGACTGTATGGCACTGGGACAAAAACAGACACATAGATCAATGGAACAGAACAGAAAATCCAGAAATGAACCAACAACTCTATGACCAATTAATCTTCCACGAATCAGGAAGGAATATCCAATGGAAAAGAGAGTGTCTTCAAAAAATGGTATTAGGAAAACTGGAGAGTAGCATGCAAAAGAATGAAACTGGGCCATTATCTTATACCATACACAAAAATAAATTCAAAATGGATGAAAGACCTAAATATGAGACAGGAAACCATCAAAATCCTAGAGAACATGGGCAGTAACCTCTTTGATAGCCAAAGCAACTTCTTACTAGATATGACTCCTGAGGCAAGGGAAACAAAAGCAAAAATAAACTGTTGAGACTTCATCAAAATAAAAAGCTTCTGCATAGTGAAGGGAACAATCAACAAAACTAAAAGGTAACCTATGACATGGAGAAGACATTTGCAAGGTATTGTATCCAAAGTATATAACCAACTTATACAAATCAACACCCAAAAAAGAAATAATCCGGTTAAGAAATGGGCAGAAAACATGGATAAACATTTTTCCAAAGAACACATCCAGATGGCCAACAGACACATGAAAAAATGCTCAACATCACTCATCATCAGGGAAATACAAATCAAAACTATGATGAAATCCCACCTCACACCAGTCAGAATGGCTAAAATTAACAACACAGGAAACAACAGGTATTGACAAGGATTTGGAGAAAGGGGAACCCTCTTAAACTGTTGGTGGGAATGCAAATTACTGCACTCACTCTGAAAAAAAGAGTATGGAGGTTCACCAAAAACTTAAAAATAGAACCACCAGTAAAAATTAAAAATAGAATGATCCAGCAATTGCACTAATAGGCATTTACCTAAAGGATACAAAAGTACTGATTTGAATTGATACATGCACCCTAATATTTATAGCAGCACTATCAACAGCCAAATTATGGAAAGAGCCCAAATGTCCATCAACTGAAGAAGGGATAAAGAAGAGGTGGTATATACATACAAGGGATTATTACTCAGCCATAAAACCAAATGAAATCTGGCCATTTGGAATGATGTGGCTAGAGCTAGAGAGTATTATGCTAAGCAAAATAAATCAGAGAAATAAAAATACCATATGACTTCACTCGTAAGTGGCATTTAAGAAACAAAACAAATAGACATAGAGGGAATAAAACTCTAAAGTAATAGAGACAAAAGTACTGATTGCCAGAGGAGAGATGGGCAGGGGAATGGGTTAAAAAGGTGATGGGGTTTAAGAAGGGCATTTGTTGTGGGGAGCACAGGGTATTGTATATAAGTCTGAATCAGTAAATTCTACACCTGAAACTGATATCACACTGTATATTAACTAACAGGAATTTAAATAAAAACTTGAGGTAAAAGGATCCAAAAGCAACAAAAACAGAATGACCAATTGAATTTCCACTTAAAGAATAACAATAGAACAAGTCCCTTCATGACCTCACCTCTGTGGATGGTGGCCATGTTTATTCTCACCCCAAAATAAGTTTAAGGCTATTCTCTGGAGAGGTCTCTGAACTACAGGATGCCAAACACAAACCCTAACCCTCACCCTAACCTTAACCGTGTCCCTATACATAACTCTATCTCTTACCAATAACTACTAAACTCTACCTCTAATCCTATTCTAAACCTAAATGTAAACTCTGGAGAGGTTCCTGAACTGCAGGATAGGAGGGACATAGCGTCATCCTAACCCTAACACTAGCTCTAAACCTAACTCTAACCCAAATCCTATCCCTAACTCCTAACTGGTAACCACTAACTCCCAACCCTAACTCTAATCCTAAATGGATCACTTGGAGAGGTCTCTGAACTACAGGATGAGAGGCACATCTCCTCACCCTAGCCCTAACACTAACCCTAGCCCTTACACTAGTCCTAAACTGAACCCTAATCCTTGATCTGAGGAAATAGAAGATTTGGTACATACATACAACAGGATATTACTCAGTCATAAAAAATGAAACCTTGCCATTTGCAAAGACATGAATCGAGGCAGAGAGTATTATTCTAAGTGAAGACCTAATCCTAACCCAAACACTAACCCTAACCCCTAACCCTAACTGTACCCTAACATTAACCCTAAACTTATCTCTCTGGAGAGATCTTTGAACTGCAGGATAATAGGCACATAACTTCACCCTGGCCCTAAACCTAACCCTTACTCTGGCTCTAAACCAAACCCTAATCCTAGATGCGAAAAAAAAAAATTTGGTACACACACACACACACACACACATAAACACACATATATATATACAATGGAATATTATATGTGTGTATATATATATATACATATATGTGTGTGTGTGTATATAGGTTAGTTTCAATTCAGAATTTGAAACCTTATCAATTAACTGTCCATATTCTGTTACATAATAGTCCATTGGTCTACCTTACACTTTGAATGGATTTTGTACTATCTAATTTGATAATATCATGTGTTAGTCATCTCAAAAATACCACCTCACTGAGTTATGCAAATCTTCCAAATGCTGAACAGCAGTGATCTCATCAGAAAAGTTTTTTGAGTACTAAGATGTCAAATTCAGTGTCAAAAATTTTCCAAAGCTAATTTTTTGCTTTTCCCCTAAGGTCAAGAACACAGCAGGGCTGTCCACTATCACCACTGCTATTCAACATAGTACTAAAAGTCCTAGCAACAACAATCAGACAACAAAAAGAAATAAAAGGTATTCAAATTGGCAAAGAAGAAGTCAAACTCTCTCTCCTTGTAGATGACATGATACTTTATATGTAAAGGTATTTTTATAAAAGACTCCACCCCCAAATTACTAGAACTCATATAGCAATTCAGTAACATGGCAGGATGCAAAATCAATGAACTGAAATCAGTTGCTTTCTTATACACTAACAATGAAAATATAGAAAGGGAAATTAGAGAATCGATTCCATTTACTATAGCACCAAGAACCATAAGATACCTGGGAATAAACCTAACCAAAGATCAAGGATATTTTGAAGTAAAACTTCCAATTTTTTAAACTGCCAAGTACACAGTAGTGAATACAATGACTACTGACATAATTTGTAGTCACTGCTCTAGTTGTGCCAAGGTGCCAGAAGTTTTACAAATAGTATCTTAGTACTACTATAAAATAGTTTTAACCTTGATGACCCCCTGAAAGTGTCTTATGGATGCTCAGGAGTAGACAGACCACACACTGAGAACTACTGTTCTGAAATAATAGCCCTCAGTAGGTGTGAATAGAATGAAATATAGTGGGCAAAAAGGACTCAAGAAAGAAAAAAAAATGGTCCTGACGTTCTGGAAGACACTTGCTTGCACAAAGCAGTCACTTTTTCCCTAGCTCTTCTAACACTCACTACTTGTATCCTTATATGGCATCTAATGGAAACCATTATTTATAGTCTAGAGAAAGAACTGTTTATTTGTTCATCACCTGATTTGTTCTTTTCAGATCTTAGATGGACTGAATTAGCATAAGAAAATATCCTCTCACTCTGCTCTCTTCTCATGATCAACTACAAAAGAAGTTGCATGGCTTCAAACTACTGTATCAAAAAACATACCTATCCTGATCAGAGGTTTCTGTTCAGTCACACTAATCCAGTTCTTGGAAACAGTTCAGAAAATAAATGAGTGAGTGAGTTACTCTAATATACCTCTTTTGCTCATATGGAATTTTATATTTTCCACTAAGAAGTACTCAGTAAGTATATGTACATGTGAACTTAAAGATCACGCAGCTTTAACACTGATTGAAGAGAAAAAAAAATGTAAGAAATTTTAAGATATAAACATATTTTTAAAAACATTCTTTTGAAAATTACTCAAGAGGGCAAGGGTTTAATATTTTCAAAAATTCATTTTTAGGGGCAGCTGGGTGGCTCAGGCAGTTGAGCATCTGACTCCTAATTTCAGCTCAGGTCATGATCTCATGGGTGGTGGGTCTGGGCCCTCGGTCTGGCTCTGCACTCAGCAGAAAGTCTGTTTGAAATTCTCTCCCTCTGCCCTTTCCCCAACTTGCATGTGTGCATATGCACTCTCTCTCAAATAAATAAATATTTTAAAAAATTCATTTTTAAGTCCCATACTGTATTATCACATCAGTAAAAATATATATATATAATCCTGAATGTTAAAACGTATGTTTGTATAAATATTACTTGGCATGAGAAATACAAGGAAAGCTAGTCTGACAATTTCAGACGTGTTTCCATTTCTCTTATTTGATTGTGTTTTAAAATAATTAATGTAAGCTGTTCGGGGACACCTGGGTGGCTCAGTTGTTAAGCGTCTGCCTTTGGTTCAGGTCACGACCCCAGGGTGCTGGGATCGAACCCCACATCGGGCTCACTGCTCAGTGCCAGGAAGCCTACTTCTCCCTCTCCCACTCCCCCTCCTTGTTGTGTTCCCTCTCTCACTGGGTCTCTCTCTGTCAAATAAAGAAATAATATATTTTTAAAAAGTAAGCTGTTTGGTATACTACATTTCAATTCATATATTAATGATCATTAATAGCATTATACTCAGCGTGTTCAGAATTTTACATGCTTATTTCATGATGATAATGCAAACTTCTTTAAAATACAATTTTAAATATGTTAGTAGTGTTTTTCCACCATTAAATATGCTATAAAGATATGTAATTGCAAGGCTTTATATAGGCCAAGATTCCATTTATTATATTTTAACAAGGGAACTTTTGCAAACAACTAAATAAGGCTGCAGCCCAAAGTGTCTTGGAATTTCTCCTACACTTCTCTGATTTGCAGCTTTGGCCAAATTCCTGCATAGGTGCAGCATATAACAAGTCACAACCATCCAATGCCCATGCAAATGATGTAATACTGACAAGCAGGTAGGTTCACATCCTAGGCAAAAATAAATAAGCCACCTCCTTAATATTTCTTTGGTTGATGAACTGCATGAAGATCATCAATTTGTATTTAAGTATTAGAAATTTTAAAAAGGCTTCTGTGATATCTCTGTTAAACTGAAGTTCCTGCACAAAGCTGAGTATTTCCTGAATTTGAGGACTACATTGACAACTTGTTCACATGTTGCTATGTTTAATGGGAAGATGTTACTGAAGACATTACATTATGTTATATTGTATTCTCTTTATGAAACCCCATAAGAAAAAAATTTTTCTGGTCTGTTAGATCTGTTTACAATTTTAAAGATACTGTAATAATCATGCAATTAAAAGTATCAACTTCAGGGCGCCTGGGTGACTCAGTGGGTTAAAGCCTCTGCCTTCGGCTCAGGTCATGATCCCAGGGTCCTGGGATCGAGCCCGGTGTCAGGCTCTCTGCTCAGCGAGAAGCCTGCTTCCTCCTCTCTCTCTGCCTGCCTCTCTGCCTACTTATGATCTCTCTCTGTCAAATAAATAAATAAAATCTTAAAAAGAAAAGTATCAACTTCTTTATAATAGCTGTCAGAAATTTTAAGTCTTCATTTTAGTCCCACTTCTAGAAGACTTACAGGCTTTTATGTCATGCACTTGTAAATGACAAGTTTATATCATTGGCTTCATCTACTCTTTCCTGCTGTAATCATCTTCTCTACTTATTTTCAATCTTACTTTATTTGGTATTTATCTATGGAAAACTTAAATCTTTTCTGGAGAAAGCTAGATATAAATAGATATACATATGAATATACACATCAAATAAAAAAACCTGACTTTCAATGGCTTAAAATGTTTGCCTGGTGAAATTTAAAGTTGATATTTAAGCATTTACACATTTGGGATATAAAAGAACTTCATCTCTGCTCCTCTAAAATTAACATCATAAAAATACAATGTAAAATAATTGAGAATATTGTACTTTTAGAAATTGACAAAATATATAGGTATGAAGAATGTACATGTCTACTCTACAGGTCAATTCTATAAACAGACCCCACACACACAATCTATTAAAAGCTCCTTCTATATTTACTCTCCCCAGTACAAGTATTCAGGTCTTATCTCCTAGTCTTCAAATATCTTCCATATCAATTTACTGTCAAACCATAATCTACCCTCGTTTGTCTTTTTTGTGTCCTGAAAACATTTCTATTTCATATGTTACATTCTGCACCATACAGATATCACGTTACCTTAAGACATTTAATGTCAATTTTATATTCACTAATACTGCTTTTACAAATGCGGTACACATACTGTTCAATAAACATCTTTCTTTTAAAATGATTCAGATCATAATAATCACTGTTCAGTTGCCCTACTTTGCCCCTTTGAAACTAAATCTCAGGGGCGCCTGGGTGGCTCAGTGGGTTAAAGCCTCTGCCTTTGGCTTGGGTCATGATCTCAGGGTCCTGGGACTGAGCCCTGCGTCAGGCTCTCTGTTCAGCGGGGAGCCTGCTTCCTTCTCTCTCTCTTCCTGCTTCTCTGCCTACTTGTGATCTCTGTCTGTCAAATAAAGAAATAAAATCTTTAAAAAAAACTAAATCTCAGCCACCCTCAAATGAATAGTCTTCCCTTACCTCTCTCCCCTCAAGTTGTTGTTGTTGTTTTCTTAAGGGCTATTCATGATTGTGTGTGTGCAGCAACTTTCGTGTCTTAGATGCTAGCTGTATAAAAGTCAAGAATTAGACCTACACATCTCTGAGAATCATATGCCAGTAAGCACTTAATAAACAGTTTTAAAAATGATTTCAAGGTGAATCTCTTAATTTTACTCTCTCCCTTGAAATTTAAGCTCCTTGAAGGCAGGAGCTTCATGTCATCCATATATCACCCAGTAACTGCCCCTGCTGTAATGTATATACACACTGCTTTAAGTGAGGATAGGTGAATGCACACACTCATATGTGAGTTGGTACATACATTCTGACTTTTGTGATAGAGCTAAGGAATAGAGATAAAATCACTGGGAAAAAGCAAACTCTGATCATGCCAGCGTATGAACAGAGAAACAAGGAAGACTTTTTTTTTAAATCAAACTACGCTGACTTAGGCAGCTAATAAATAGCATGCTGTATTTTGTCTGGAAGAAATGAGTAAGCCCACAGTGCTGGCAAACACTGGTTATTGCAGACAAGTATAAAGACATGTGGCTAAAGCACAACAGAAATGAAAGGTGTAAAGATAGAGTTACCTCTGTGTGTATCCTTGACAAATTCAGAAATGGCATATTTTCCAAATTTCTGTCTATGTGTACATTTTTTGGTTAAATGTTTAGAAGAGAAAAAAAATGTGGAGTAAAACATTTATTACCTTTCCAAAGGATCCCTGGCCAAGAACCTTGAGCAACTCAAACTGCGCAGGATCTGCCTTCTCATAACCTTCCTTAACATGATGAGTGATAGGGATTTCTTTAACAACTCCTTCATCCTGTAAAAAGAAATACAAACAACACTCAAATCCAGTTGCAACATCTAATGATTAGCCCTATTTAGAACCAAAAATCACACCAGAAATTAACTGACCATCCAACCCTTTCACCTTAACACAGAGTTTTATGGGCTACTGGTATATTCACTTCCCTATTTTCTAACACATAGAGATACACCACCACCCCTATTATATAAATGCATATAAAGAGAAGCACATAAAATCTATGCTTCAGGTTTCTTGTCCAACTAGGTAGTGACAGAAGACAAACATCAACAAGGAGGGTTGTAAGACCCTCCTTGGAGGGGTGCTTGACTGGCCCAGTCACTTGGGCATGCAGTTCTTAATGTTCGTAGAGCATGTGATTCCGTCTTAGGGTCATGAGTTTAAGGCCCGCGCTGGGTGTGGAGCCTCCTTAAAACAAAAGACCCTCCCTGGAGTATGAATTATGAGGTGGCTGCAGAGAAAGTCAAGAGACGGATAAGATCTTGTAAATTATAGGCCATGGCAAAATACGCAAGCTTCAAAAGTTCTTTGAAATGGAATTTCAGTAGCCTTTTAAGTAGTTAGTGATATATAAATGTTTAAATGTCTAACTGATTACATCATTGAAAAGAAAAACTGGGTATAGGCAAACAGAATCTGCAAAGCCCAAACAAATGTTTTCAGGCTATGATCCTATTTTTATTTTTATTTTTTTAATCCTTTTTAAAATTTTATTTATTTATTTATTATTTATTTGATAGACAGAGATCACACAAGTGGCAGAGAGGCAGGCAGAGAGGGGAGGGGAGAAGCAGGCCCCCTGCTGAGCAGAGAGCCCGATGCGGGACTCAGTCCTAGGACGCTGGGATCATGACCGGAGCCGAAGGCAGGGGCTTAACCCACTGAGCCACCCAGGCGTCCCATATGACCCTATTTTTATTGAAACTTTATATATAAATTATATGCCAGATTTCGTACCACCTGGGTCAGGCAGAAAAGAAGGCACCCTGGGAGAGTTTCTGCTTTTTGATATAGGACTCTACTCAGCTGTGAAGATTATACTCAAGTGCTGTGTAATTCTAGTCCCTAGAGAAGCACAGTAGCTAGGATAAAAAAAAAAAACCTCAAATGTATCACATATCACAAAATAACAAGAGCTGGGATATAGTATCTAACATTCTTACTGCATAGAAGAAATAACTGAGGCCCACAGAGTTTAAGTTCATATGACCAGTTAATCACAATGTCTAAAGTCTTGGTAGCTTTCCAGAACACCATATTAACTCCGGTCTGGACGGCAAGCATATTCTCAATCAATTCATACACTAATTAACTGATTAATAAATAGTGACTATGGCCAAAGTGGGCATGAGCCCCAACCCAAGTAAACTAGACTTCATGGAAGCTAAAATAACTTCCATGTTACACAAGTAGTCAAACATTCACTCTTTCATGAGGGTAGGCAAAGGAATTTTAGCTTCAGGTATGCATAACCACTAATCAGCCAGAAATGAAGAATCAGCCCTTAAAGCATGTCCATGGATGTTCGTTATACATTAAAATAGTATTTCAGGGGCGCCTGAGTGGCTCAGTGGGTTAAGCCTCTGCTTTCTGCTCATGTCACAATCCCAGGGTCCTGGGATCAAGCCCCGTGTCAGGCTCTCTGCTCAGTGGGAAGCCTGCTTCTCCCTCTCTCTCTGCCTGCCTCTCTGCCTACTTGTGATCTCTGTGATCTCAAATAAATAAATAAAAATCTTTAAAAAATAGTATTTCAGCAGACTCCTAAGTAGCTATGAGACTGAGTTTCCCCAAAAAAGTCAAAAACTTTTTTATGCTTTGCAGCTACCATGCTGGGATGAAAGTACAGCTTATCTGTATGCACCTTTGCAACAGAGTATATGTATACCAAAAGCAACAGCAGACTGTATACTCTTAATATGATGGTTAACTGGGTTTTCACCACATGCTGTGAATGTACCACTGGTCTTCAGAGCATATAATAAAAACACATATTGGCTCAGGTCCTGATCCCAGGGTCCTGGGATCGAGCCCTGCATCGGGCTCTTTGCTCTGCATGGGGCCTGCTTCCTCCTCTCTCTCTGCCTGCCTCTCTGACTACTTGTGATCTCTGTCTGTCAAATAAATAAATAAAATCTTAAAAACACATATTGGAATTTTTCTCCACTTGAAAGAACACTGGTAGAAGGGTCGGTAGACTAAATGTTGTTCCTGGTTCTGCCATGCGCTAAGATAAGCAGGCTTAGCCCAAATAACAAACTATTCTCCTTCACTATTCTCACATGACAAGCAAGTTATATTAGATGGATCTTTAAGGTTCCCACAAGTCTGTGATTCTCTGTTGAACACAGCACAGCATTTTTATTTTAAATACTTTAGTTTCTGCCATTTAAGATCATCATTATAAACATGGGTCATGATGACATTAGGTTTTTAGAAATGTTCAGAGCTAGGAAACAACCATCCTCTATTCTAGTTACTGTCACCAAGGAAACAACTATACTTTAGCTAGTTTCACCAAACCTAAGAATGTCTTCCAAATGAAGTATCTGCCCAATGCCTCTTCTTCTCTTAATTAAAATCCACAGATGCCCATCCTTTAAAAATATAGTATGTCTTTCAATTTTTGGCAGCATTACCATAAAAAGTTTCCCACAAAAAAATGCTTCTAGATTAGAAAAGACTACTTTCCCCAGTGAATAGCCACCATAAAATATTGTTACACTGTGTCCTAATAACCCATTACCCTGTCTTTCTCTCTCACTAGATTGTGAGCTTCCTGAATTCAGGTATCATCACATTCATCTCTGCATTCCTAAGGCTTACCACAATACTGTTTGATTTTATGGGTGTTTATTATTAAAACATTATTTTTGTGTCATCTGAAGCCCTCCCCTCTTCCTCTACTTCACTTTCTTTTGATTCTGCACCATTCCAAAAGCTTTAGACTGGCAGCATTCTAGCCTGAAATAAGACAGTAATCCATCTGTTTTCTCCTAAGGTGAATCATCTTCAAAAAAATTTTCTTTATCCTGTAATAAAAAAAATTGTGATATATTACATAATCTTCCCATATATACTGTCTTTTCTCTTCATCCATTCATCAAAAAAAACCAACAATATTCATGGAACATACGCTATATATTAGGCACTGCGCTACCCACCGGGAACACAAAGATAAAATGTAGATTTGAGGATAACAAATTTTGTCAGATATATCACATCCCTTAATGAAACAAAAAGGTATATAATATGTTATGGGCTGAATTGTTTCCCCTCAAAATTCATGTGCGGAAGTCTCAACCCCCAGTACCTCAGAATGTAGCTATTCAGGGACAGGGCCTTAAGAAAGGTAATTAAGGTAAAATAAGGTTATTAGGATAGACCCTTATCAAATATGACTGCTGTTCTCGTGAGAAGGTGAGATTAAGACATACACACACACAAAAGAAAAAGCATGTGAAAACAGGGAAGAGAGCCATCTACAAAGAAAGAGGCCTCAGAAGAAACCAACTTTACCAACATCTTGATCTTGAACTTCTTGCCTCCAGAATTGTGAGAAAATAAATTTGTTGTTTAAGTTACTTATTCTGTGGTACTTAGTTATGGCAGCCCTAGCAATCTTATACATAGTACCTAAATACAGTTGATCTCTGTAAAGAAAGTTGCTACTGTGAAATCAAGATCTAATAACTTTGAAATAGAAGCCGCTGTTCTTTCCAATGCCATATGACAAATCTATGGCAAGGATAATTGTTAGTGTGTGTATTTTTTGGAATATCATAGTAATTGTTGATAAATATAAAAATTATGAAGGTTCGATCACAACCAAAATAGTATGCTCTGACCTCTTCAGTCTGTTACCATCTTTTTAATTCAGCAGCCCAACAATGCTGTAACACTAGAAAAATATAGTGATAGAGTACAAAACAAACTGCCAAATACACTACTGTTCCAATCTTTCGACAACTTATTTGAAATCACCTGTTAATACGAAAGAGAAGCTGAAGACAAATCTATTAGGAAATCATACTATTTAATGCTATTATGACTACTTCCTGACTATGGAACTAAGCATAGAGGAAACAGAGGAAATAACTGAGGCCCACAGAGTTTACGTTCACAAAATAAGGTCAAAACAAAATTAAGAGGGATTGACCTAGACAGTATAATATTAAGTGAGATATGTCAGTCACAGAATGACAAATACCGTATGATTTCACTGATACATGGAATTTAAGAAACAGAACAAATGAGCAAAGGGGAGAAGTGAGAGAAAGAGAGAGAGAGAGAGAGAGAAACCAAGAAACAGACTCCAAATTATTGAGAATAAACCCATGGTTATCAGAGGGAAGGTGGTGGGGGATAGGTGAAATAGATGATGGGGAAAAAAGAGTGCACCTGTCATGATGAGCACTGGGTGATGCATGGAACTGTTCAATCACTATATTGTACACCTGAAACTAATATAACACTGTATGTTAGCTATACTGGAATTAAAATTTAAAAATGGAAATAAAGAACAGAAATTTTTAAAGCATAATTATTTGGGTTTTATGTAATAATCCATCTGTTCAAATACTTGCTATATTTCTGGGTAGACAGGCCAGTTTGATTACCCAAAAATTCCAAGAGCATTTAGTTGTGAATTTGGTAAAATGTACATGCAAAGATCTGGGAAAGCAGCGTGATGTACTCGTCTCATGCAGTGAATAATCCAGGGTCGTTGAAAACCAAGCTAAGCATCAGCATACTTTGAAAGAGTGCTAACAGTAATAATAATAATAATGAAACGTCAAAACACAACTAGGGTGAACAAAACAACTCAAATAATGTACATATAGGAAAGTAATTACAGAATATTTAGGTTAGGAAAATAGTATCAATTTGTACTGACTGAAAACCAAACAAGAGTGGCAAGCTAGTTCCCACTTGGCTTGGATTATTCTATTTACTAGGATCAACACTTTGGTTCCCTCACCTATAAAATGGCAATAAAACTTACCCTATCTATTTCAGATCTGGGTGACAGAGTCAACTTAGAATTTTGAAAACCACAACATGTCTATAAAAATGGAGATTATTGAATTATTTATACTATTTATCTTTGCATCCCTTGTGGTATAGCGTAACTACACCTTCTATTGGCTAAGCATCAATATTTAGATGAACAATAATTGTTCATCAGAGAGTTTTGCATATCTATAGTTCAAGGGTTTGAATGTTTTTTCTTTTACAGAAATCTTCCCTTTATCACATTATCAGTATATTTATACTGCATTATGTTTTTTTTTCAAGTTTTTCTTTGAATTCTTAGTTAGTTCACATATATTGTAATATTGGTTTCAGGAGTAGAATTTAGTGATTCTTCACTTACATATAACACCCAGTGCTCATCACAAGTGACCTCCTTAATACCCATCATCCATTTAGCCCTTACCATACCCACCTGCCTCCATCAACCCTCAGTTTGTTCTCTATAGTTAAGAGTCTCTTATGGTTTGCCACCCTCTATTTTTTTCCTTCCACTTCTATATTCACCTGTTTTGTTTCTTAAATTCCACATATGAGTGAAATCATATGGTATTTATCTTTCTCTGTTTTTGCTTAGCATAATACACACTACTATCATCCAAATCATTGCAAATGGCAAGCTTCATTTTATAGTTGAGTAATCTTCTCTTGTATACATGTACAACATCTTCTTATTCATTAATCAGTTGAAGGAAACAGGCTCTTTCAACAATTCGCTTATTGTTGATAATGCTGCTATAAACATCACATGTGCATGTGCCCCATCAAATCAGCATTGTTGTACCTTTTGCATAAATACCTAATGGTGTAATTGCTGGGTTACATGGCAGTTATATTTTATATATATATACATATATATATATGCACACACATATACATATACATATACATATACATATACATATACATATGTATATGCCACTCTGCTGCAGCCACTCTGGGATATGGATATATATATATATATATATGTATGTATATGTATACATACATACATACATTTGCATTCCCACTAACAGTATAAGAGGGTTTAACTTTCTCTGTATTCTCACCAACATTTGTTGTTTCCTGCGTTAATTTTAGCCATTCTGACAGGTGTGAGGTGGTATCTCATCGTAGTTTTGATTTGTCTTTCCTGGATGAGCAACTTTTCCTGCGTCTATTAGATATCTGATACCTTCTTTGGAATATGGTCTATCCATGTCTTCTGCCCACTTCTTAACCAGATTATTTGCATTTTGGGTGTTGAGTTTGATAATTTCTTTATTGATTTTGGATAATAACCCTTTAAAATATGTCATTTGCAAATATCTTCTCCCATTCTGTAAGATGCCTTTTAGTTTCCTTCACTATGCATAAGTTTTATCCTGATGATGTCCTGATAGTTCATTTTTAATTTTGTTTTCCTTGACTCGAGAAATATCCAGTATGAAGTTAATATAGCCAATGTCAAAGAGGTTACTGCTTGTGCTCTTCTTCAGGATTTTTATGGTATCCTGTCTCACATTTAGGTCTTTCATCTTTCATAAATTTTGAATTTGTTTTTGTGTATGGTGTAAAAAAGTGGCATACTTTCATTCTTCTGAATGTGGCTGTCCAATTTTCCCAACATAATTTGTTGAAGAGACTGTCATTTTTCCATTGTATAGTCTATCCTGCTTTGTTGAAGATTAATTGACCATGTAGTTGTGGGTCTACTTCTGGATTTTCTGTTCTGTTCCATTGATCTATTTGTCTGTTTTTGTCCCAGTACCATATAGTCTTGATGACTACAGCTTTGTAATATAGCTTGAAGTCAGGCATTGTGATGCCCCCAGCTTTGGTTTTCTGTTTCAACATTCCTCTGGCTATGTGGGGTCTTTTCTTGTTCTGTACAAATTTCAGAATTCTTAGTCCTAGCTCTGTGAAAAATACTGGTGGGATTTTGATAGGGACTGCATTAAATGTGTAGATGGCATTGGGTAGTATAGACTTTTTTACAATGTTTCTTCTTCCAATGAATGAGCATGAAATGTCTTTCCATTTCTTTGTGTCATCTTCAATTTCTTTCAGAGTTTCATGGTTTTCAAAGTAACTTTCTTTTCCCTCTTTGTTTAGGCTTATTCTGTGGTATCTTACAGTTTTTGGTACAATTGTAAATGGGATCATTTCCTCGACTTCTCTTTCTGCTTCTTCATTTTTGGTGTATAGGAATGCAAATGTACTTGATTTTGTTATCCTGTGCCTTTGATGGATTCATATATCAGTTCTAACAATTTTTGATGGAATCTTGCAGGTTTTCTACATAAGGTATCATATTGTCTGCAAAGAATGGAAGTTTTACTTTTTCCTTGCTGACTTGGATGCCCTTTATTCCTTCTGTTGTCTGATTGCTGAGGCTAGGACATTCAGTAGTATATTAAATAACAATGGTGAGAGTGGACACCCCAGTGTTTTTCCTGACCATAGTGGAAATGCTGATTTTTCCCACTGAGAATGATATAACTTGTGTGTCTTTAATATATGGCCTTTAGGACACTGAGGTATATTACCTATTCCCATATTTTGTTGAAGTCTTTTTTTAAATAAACAATGGATGCTGCATATTATCAAATGCTTTTTCTTTATCTATTGAGAGGATCACAGGTTTCTTTTATTAATGTGGTGTATCACACTGATCAATTGGTGAATACTGAATAACCGTGCAGCCAGAAATAGATACCACTTGATATCAGTGAATAATTCTTTTAATGTATTGTTGGATTCAATTTGTGAGTATCTTGTTCAGAATTTTTGCATTCATGTACATCATATACATCAGGGATATTGGCCTATAACTTTGCCTAGTTTTGGAATCAAGGTAATGCTGGCCTCATAAAAAGAGTTTGGAAGTTACCCTTCCATTTCTATTTTTTTGAATAGCTGGAGAAGAATAGATATTAATTCTTCAAATATTTGGTAGAATACCCCTGGGGAGCCAACTGGCCCTGGACTTTTCTGTTGTGAGATTTTTGATTACTGATTCAATTTCTTTACTAGGTACAGGTATGTTCAAATTTTCTATTTCTTCTGTTTCAGTGTTTTTCAGCATGGTAGCTTATTTGTTTCTGGGAATTCATCCATTTGTTCCAGGTATATGCCAATTTTTGGCATATACTTGTTCATAATATTTGCTTATAATTGTTTATATTTTGGTGGTGTTGGTTGTGATCTTTCCTCTCTCATTCATGATTTATTTATTTAGGTATGTTCTCTTTCTTTTTGATAAGTTTTTTTTTCTAGGGGTTTATCAATTTTATTAACTCTTTCAAGGAAGCAGCTCTGAGTTAGATTGATCTGTGCCTTTTTTTAAAAAGATTTATATATTTTTTATTTTTATTTATTTGACAGATGCAGATCACAAGTAGGCAGAGAGGCAGGCAGAGAGAGAGGAGGAAGCAGGCTCTCCACTGAGCAGAGAGCCCGATGCGGGGCGTGATCCCAGGACCCTGGGATCATGACCTGAGCCGAAGGCAGAGGCTTTAACCCACTGAGCCACCCAGGTGCCCCGATCTGTGCTGTTTTGTTGTTGTTGTTCCTCTATCATTTAATTTTGCTCTAATCTTTATTATTTCTCTTGTTTTGCTGGATTTAGGCTTATCTTTGCTATTCCTTTTCTAGCTCCTTTATGTGTAATGTTAGATTGTGTACTTCAGACTTTTCTTGCTCCTTGAGGTACACCTGCATTCCTATATACTACCTTCTTATGACTCCTATTGCTACATCCCAAAGGTCTTGGATCATTGTGTTTTCATTTTCATTTGCTTCTACGTACTTCTTTACATCTTCTTTAATATTCTGGCTAACCCATTCATTTTTTTTCCAACCCACTCCTTTTTTAGTAGTATGTTTTTCAATCTCCATGTATTTGTGGTCTTTCCAAATTTTTTCTAGCTTGACTAGAAAAGTTATAGTTGACTTCTAGTTTCAAAGCATTGTGGTCAGAAAATATACATGGTATTATCTCAATTTTTCTACTTGTTCAGGCTTGATTTGTGACCTAGTATGTGATCGTTATTGGAGAATGTTTCCTGTTCACAAGAAAAGAATGTGCAATCTGCTGTTTTAGGATGAAATGTCTTGTATATATCAGTTATGTCCATGTGGCCCAGCATGTCATTCAAAGCCACTGTTTCCTGTTAATTTTCTGCTTAGATGATCTGTCCATTGAAGTAAGTGGGGTGTTGAAGTTCTGACTATTATTGAGTAATGGTCAATGAGTTTCCTTATGTTTGTTATTATTTGATTTATATATTTCAGTGCTCTCAATTTGGGGGCATAAATATTTACAACGATTAGATCTTGCTGGAAAGACCCCTTTATTATGATACGGTGCCCTTCTTCATCTCGTTTCAGGCTTTGGTTGAAAATCTAGTTTGTCTGAAAGACATATGGTCATTTTTGCTTTCTTTTGATACTCTTTACCATGATTTTGATATACTTTACCATGAAACATGTGATTCTCCATCCCCTCACTTTCAAACTGCAGGTGTGCTTCGGTCTAAAATGAGTCTCTTTGAGGCAGCTTATAAATGAGTATTGGTTTTTTGTTTGTTTGTTTTTTTATCCAATCGGACACCCTATAGCTTTTGACTGGAGAATTTAATTCATTTACATTGAGAGTGATTATTAATAGGAATTTAGTGCCATTGTATTACCTGTAAAGTAAGTGTTTGTGGAAATTTTCTCTGTTCCTTTCTATTCTTTGTTGCTTTTGGTCTTACTTTCCCACTCAAAGAGTCCCCTTTAATATTTCTTGCAGGGCTTGTTTAGTAGTCATGAACTCCTTTAGTTTTTCTCTGGGAAACTGTATCTCCTTCGATTCTGAATGACAGCTTTGCTGGATAAAGTATTCTTGGCTACATTTCCCCCCCCATTCAACATGTTGAGAATATCATGCCACTCTCTTCTGGCCGGTTATGTTTCTGTGGAGAGACCTGCTGCAAGCCTTATTTGGCTTTCCTTGTAAGTTAGGGACTTTTTTTTTTCTTGTTCCTTTCAGGATTTTACCTTTATTGCTATATTTTGCAAATTTAACTATGCTATATCTTGGTGTTACCTTGCTTTGGTGATTTTGATGGGAGTACTCTGTGCCTCCTGGATTTAGATATCTCTTTCCTTCCCAAGATTAGGAAGTTTTCAACTATAATTTCCTCAAATAAACCTTCTGCCCATTTTTCACTCTCTTCTTCCTCTGGAACTCCTATGATATGGATACTATTATGCTTCATATAGTTGCTGAATTTCCTAAGTGTACATTAATGAGCCAATATTTTTCTTTCCCTCAACTCACCTGAATTATTTCACATCTTGGCTACAGCATTTTTATTTTTTTATTTTTTAATTAATTTTTTTATTTTTATATAAACATATAATGTAAACCTACCACCCTCTCCCAAAACCTCCTACCCCACCCCCCCTGTTTGTTTTATGACATTAAGAGTCTCTTTTGGTTTGTCTCCCTCCCGATCCCATCTTCTTTCATTTTTACTTTTCCTACCACCTTAACTCCCACCCCCCTTGCATCTCCACTTCCTCATATCAGGGAGATCATGTGGTAGTTGTCTTTCTCCAGTTGACTTATTTCGCTAAGCATAATACGCTCTAGTTCCATCCATGTCGTCGCAAATGGTAAGATTTCATTTCTTTTGATGGCTGCATAGTATTCCATTGTATATATATACCACCTCTTCTTTATCCATTCATCTGTTGATGGACATCTAGGTTCTTTCCATAACTTGGCTATTGTGGACATTGCTGCTATAAACATTCGGGTACACGTGCCCCTTTGGATCACTACGTTTGTATCTTTAGGGTAAATACCCAGTAGTGCAATTGCTGGGTCATAAGGTAGCTCTATTTTCAATTTTTTGAGGAACCTCCATGCTGTTTTCCAGAGTGGTTGCACCAGCTTGCATTCCCACCAACAGTGTAGGAGGGTTCCCCTTTCTCCACATCCTCGCCAGCATCTGTCATTTCCTGACTTGTTCATTTTAGCCATTCTGACTGGTGTGAGGTGGTATCTCATTGTGGTTTTGATTTGTATTTCCCTGATGCCCAGTGATGTGGAGCACTTTTTCATGTGTCTGTTGGCCATCTGGATGTCTTCTTTGCAGAAATGTCTGTTCATGTCCTCTGCCCATTTCTTGATTGGATTATTTGTTCTTTGGGTGTTGAGTTTGCTAAGCTCTTTATAGATTTTGGATACTAGCCCTTTATCTGATATGTCGTTTGCAAATATCTTCTCCCACTCTGTCAGTTGTCTTTTGGTTTTGTTGACTGTTTCCTTTGCTGTGCAAAAGCTTTTGATCTTGATGAAGTCCCAATAGTTCATTTTTTCCCTTGCTTCCCTTGCCTTTGGCGTTCGTTGTTCCTAGGAAGAAGTTGCTGCGGCTGAGGTCGAAGAGGTTGCTGCCTGTGTTCTCCTCAAGGATTTTGATGGATTCCTTTCTCACGTTGAGGTCCTTCATCCATTTTGAGTCTATTTTCGTGTGTGGTGTAAGGAAATGGTCCAATTTCATTTTTCTGCATGTGGCTGTCCAATTTTCCCAACACCATTTGTTGAAGAGGCTGTCTTTTTTCCATTGGATATTCTTTCCTGCTTTGTTGAAGATTAGTTGACCATAGAGTTGAGGGTCTATTTCTGGGCTCTCTATTCTGTTCCATTGATCTATGTGTCTGTTTTTGTGCCAGTACCATACTGTCTTGATGATGACAGCTTTGTAATAGAGCTTGAAGTCTGGAATTGTGAT
>ML095665.1:0-18632 GCA_003697995.1 Taxidea taxus jeffersonii
CCCCCCCCCCCCGCCCGCCCTCCCACCGCACCTACCCCCGCCATGTGGTTTCATGTCTCAGGTAGGAAATAGGTTACTCAGGGTGATAGAAATAAATCAGCTTTGAGGCTCATGTTCTCTCTTCTGGCAGTTGGTGGGGCGTGTTTTTATTGTGTGTGTGTGTGTGTATAACTGAAAGGTATTTTGAGAAAGTTGCCATTGATATATATATACACACAGAATGCAGCCGAGCTGTAGAACAATGGAGGAATGCCTAATTCATTATGCCAGAAAATGGATCGTTACCATCAATACCACATGGAGTTAATCATTTCCAAAGAACTATAATGCCAAGCTCTCCATAACACTGCACCTAAATGGAGTAATGTTTTATTTTTTTCTTTGATCTGTCAAAGGTACTTCAGGCTTTGCCAGGACCTTAGAGACACTATCAACATTTCATTGTATAGTTCCAATGAATTACGCAGACCTTGTGATGTCACAGAGGTTAATTGAATTTTTTAAATCGCTAGGATTATTTTTGTTTACTTATCGTTTGTTTATGCTTTGTGAAATAACACAGAGCCTGACACACACCCCCGTTTCTTTTTCTGGCTGTTTGCATTTATGTTAAACAGGCGTTTTCCCCTCTGTGCCCTTGAGGGTAAGAATGAAGACAGCCATTTGCAGCCCAAGGCTTAAAGACGAGGTGGATAAGATTCAGCTAATCCGCTCAGGGGATTCGACAGAACGTGTGTGTGCTAGGGGGCAGATTGGTGATTTAGGATCTTGTTGCCTTGTGCCTGATAGGCTTTGGATCAGAACAATCCTGATGCACAGAAAAAGTGAAGGAGGTGTTGCTAGCTTCCGTTCCTAAGCCCTCCGGTGCTCTGTGCATCTGTCTGGCTTTAAGCCTTATCGGGTGAGGCTGGAGACCCGCCCCCTGCCCGAGCGGAGCCCACCTGTGCTGGCGGGGAGTGGTTAGCACAGCAATGGCCATTTGTTTGTTCTCCGTCTCTTCTGGGCCTGGGTTTGGGACAAGCACACTCTCCTCTGGGAGAAGCAAGCCACTGACCAACATTCCGCTGTGGTGGGTGGGCCTGCTCTAGGTCCCCATAACCTGGCCCCCAGCCCGCTAAGCTAACAGGAGCAGGGAGGCAGGGCAGAGCAAGTACCCGACTCCAGGGCCTGAGACCTGGGTTCTTGACTGGCCTCTGTCATCTTTTCCATCAGATCTCTAGGCCTCACTTGAAAATGATGCTTCCTCATCCCGAAAGTGAGACGGGCCGTTCATTTGAACTAACCTGTGGTGAGAGCGCTTAGCTCCTACTAGACTCTGTCCTGGATCCTGGACAGAAATAAAAACAAGACATTCCTCTCCTTAAGGCATTCAAGGTGGAAGGGTGTATGTAGGGAAGGGTGTCGACAAACTTGTAGACAAATAGTGATAATAAAATGCAGTAAATTCCCTTAAAAAATTTTTTTAAAAAAGATTTTATCCATTTATTTGACAGAGAGAGAAAGCACCAGAGAGCACAGGCCCGGGGAGCTGCAGAGGGAGAGGGAGAAGCAGAGAGCCCCGTGCGGGGCTTGGTTCCAGGACCCTGGATCATGACCCAAGCCAAAGGCAGACACTTAACTGACTGAGCCACCCAGGTGTCCCTAAAGATAGATAGATAGATAGATAGATAGATAGATTGATTGATTGATTGATTGATTTAAGAGAGGGAGAGAGGAAGAGGGAGAGAAGCAGACTCCGCACTGAGCGCGGAGTCCACGGGGCTCAATCCCAGGACCTGAGATCATGACCTGAGCTGAAATCAAGAGTCAGTTTCTTAACAAACTGAGCCACCCAGGTGCCCCCAAATTTGGTAAGTTCTTAACCCTGGTATAAACAGAATATTGTCAAAGCCCAGTGACAGCCAGCTAGATTTAAGATCACTTCTGTACATCCATTAAGAATATAGGCATTGGGGGGCACCTGGGTGGCTCAGTGGGTTAGGCCCCTGCCTTCGGCTCAGGTTATGATCTCAGGGTCCTGGGATCGAGTCCCACATCGGGCTCTCTGCTCAGCGAGGAGCCTGCTTCCCCCCTCCCCACCGCCTCTCTCTGCCTGCCTCTCTGCCTACTTGTGAGTTCTCTGTCAAATAAATAAATAAAATCTTAAAAAAAAAAAAAAGAATATAGGCTTTGGGATGCCTGGGTGGCTCAGTCAGTTAAGCAACTACCTTCAGCTGAGGTCATGATCTCAAGGTCCTGGGATCGAGCCCTACGTTGGGCTCCCTGCTCAGCAGCCCGTCTGCTTCTCCCTCTGCCTCCCTCAGTGATCTCTCGCACTCTCACTGTCTCTCAAATAAATAAATAAAATCTTTTTTAAAAAAGCATAGGCTTTGAAGCCAGACCACTTGGTTTCGAGACGTGGCTTCACCCTTACTAGCTGTGTGACCTTGAGCAAGTTACTTAACCTCTCTGCCTTACTTTCTCATCTTTCAAGTGGAGGTGATAATAGTACCTGTCTCTTTGGGTTATTCAAGCAATTAGGACAGTGCTTGGCATGCAATGAACCTTACATATGTTCGTATATAGTGATAATATTCAAGAATTCCCACAAGTCCATGGGCTGTGAAGGAAATAGTGGATGAAAGGGAATCCTTAACTTTCACAAACCAGAGCTGCATTTCAGAGAGAATGAAGATGAATGTATATTCTGTACTTATTAGGTGGCCAGATGGTTCCCTAACACCCCTGCATCCCTTGGATGCCCGTAAGTCAAGGTCCAGGCTGCCACGGGAGCATTTGGCATGGTTAGGAGTGTCTGGCACATGGTTAAGGGTGTTCTGCATTAAGACTAGGGAAGGACCGTTTTCATTCTTTGATCTGCATCCGGCTCCCGGAGAACACACACACAGAAGCTAACCATCCCCTTGCCCACCCTGCTAGGTCAGACCGTGGGAGAGAAGTCTGGAGCAGGAACATTTGGGGGCCTCACTGACTCCCATGTCTGAAAAGGAAAACAGGAGGGGGGGTGAGTCTTTATGCTTAGAAGTTGCAAAAATGAAGCCAGAACTTGGCCCTGGTGGGAATGAGGGCCATGGGGCTGGCTGGATGTCAGTGGATTCAGGCCAAGTGTGGCCAGCTGTGGGCTGCCTGGGAAGGTCCTTCTGGAAAGTGGGATGCAAGGGGAGAGAGTGAATTGGGGAGGCTCAGGAGACCGGGATGGGGTCTTGATGGGGAATTTGAGAGAAAGAGACCAGGTTAGACCTTAGAGATACTACACTGAGAAGGGCAGGAAAACAAGCCACAGTAAGCACACACCTGCGATGAGCACAGAGAGGGTCAGACTCGGGGAACAGGGACATGCTGGTAAATATTTAACACAGGCCCCTTTGGGAAGGCGGCCAAGGAGGGCACTCCTTCACAGGATCTGTGGATTTCCTAGCATGAATCCAGCTGCTGGGGCTGCTTTCATGCCACTGATGTGATACCATCCAAAGCAGAGCTGGGAAGAGCTGCCCCGTGGCTCTGGTCCCGTGTTATTTGCACGTGCACATGTACAGTCGAAATTCAGATAACCTCAAGTGCCTGGAGATAGTAAAGTGTAGCAAAAGAATGAGGAAGTAATGAGTTTTGAGTATTAATTACCTTAGCTTGGATATAATTTTTTCATTGTAAATTTCTAGAACTTCCTTTTAAATAATGACCATCGTTTACAGCTGGGGTGAAAATTTAACAATTGGCCTTTGGAAGCTGGCTCCAAAGCAGCATGGAAATACACATCCTCCTCGTAGTATCTAGATCATAGCCTTCTTGTGAGGGTCAGAAAAGTATGTGGAAGCATTTCAAGAACTGTAAGCGGCATGTAAATATTATATACAAAGAGAAATTATTCTCATGGGGACAGGATAACCTAGTGGTCAAGGAAGGCAGTATCTGGAAACGGCCTGCCCAAGTTTGAATCCTGGCTTTACTCTTCCTAGGTGCATGACCTTGTGCAGATCTTTGCCCTCTCTGAGCCTCAGTTTCCCCATCTGTAGAGTTTCTGTGAGGCTTGGTTAGTATTACAAAGTACCTAGAATGGTGTCTAGTGCACGGTAAGCGCCTTTTAAGTCTTGACTAAAATTGTTTATCAACATGAACAGCAGTAAGCCTGAAATTCTTCGAGACCGCGAAAGCCTTTTAACTGGGAAGCCCAAGATCTAAACTCCACTACCAACCCCAACTTGGTTTTAAAGAGACAGCTCTTCTCTGCGGTAACAGACTTGCTACTGTGCTAACAGCCAGCACTTTTTAGATAATGAACCCTGAGGCCTTTGGGGGAGATGAAGATGCTGCTGAAATCAGATTCCATGGCCACTCACTCTAGTAGCAGGGGGGGAAGAGAGTGATCTTATTACATGCCTGGCTGGCTCAGTTACTTCAGTCCTGACCTAGGCAGAGGCTGGAGCCAGCCCAGGGCAGAGCCCCATAGTAGGAGGGGCCATTAGCCGCCCCAAAGAAGCTGGTCATTTACTGGCTCAAGACTGGAAATGGCAGCAGAGACTGCTCACCACAGGCCCCAGGGCTGGGCAGAGTAAGAAAGCAGATCAGCGGGATGAGAGGGATGGAGAGGGACAGCATGCTGAGGCAGGGGACAGGAGCCATGGCCGCCACAGCAACCACAGCCTGCTTCAAGGAGTTCAGCGTCCAAGGCAGAAGGTTCTCAGGCAAACAGTCAGAGTCAGGGACAGATTTGGGTGGGCAAGGAAGAAGGTGGTTAGGAAGGTCGTCAGAGTCTCCTCACCAGGGACAAAGTAGTCAGGTCCCATGAGAGAGAAGAATAGAAAGGCAGAAGTGAAGAGAGGCTTAGTCCACAAGGCAGGAAAGTCAAGGCAGGCTGCTGAGGCCAGATTTCTTCAGCTCAGGCCCTGCATCCATCACAGAGTCCTGAATACCACAGAGTGAGTCAGAACCAACATTTCCTTTTTCTTAACAAACTAGAATAGAGTAGTGTGGTATAGACTGCCTAGACGCTCATCAGCCCCATTTCCCCTGCTTGGGTGCACAGACTGCCCTGTGGCCCTTACGGTTAGGTGGGGACCATGTGACTTAGCTTCGTTCTGGCGGTGGAGTGTAGGCGTAAGTGATGTAAGCCACTCGGGAGCCTAATCATAAAATCCTCTCAGGGACCCTCCCTGCTCCCCCAGCCCCGCCGTCACCCTACTCTTTCCCTCCCTCTCTCTCTCTCTCTTTCCTTTCTGCCATGATCCTGTGTTGAAGGTGGTGATGTCGTAACATAGAGTCTGGGGCTCTGGGGTGGGGAAAAGCCCACGAAGGAAAGTTGCCTGATCTTTAGTGGGCCAGGGTGCGGGCAAGAAATCAACTCATATTTTGTTAAGCTGCTGAGGTCTAGGGCCCGTTTGTTTCAGCATCTAGTGAGCATTGCCCTAATAAAAAGAGCAGAATAAAATGGAATGAAGTGGGAGGGAAGGAATATAATGGAATAAATTACAACACAATGGAATAGAAACTGTCTGGGCGCGTTACGGGTAATAAAAAGTAAATTTGTTTGGTGAAGCATTTGTTTCAGTTTAAATGTATACACTTCTCAGTATAAATTTTATTTTTGCTGGAGGAAGAGGTGAAAAGAAGCAGCTTTGGGTAAGATAGGGATTACATATCCAGTACCTTTTTAAGTATGGACTCGCTAGGCACCCTATTAAGGGCTGTGTGTATTCATTGTGCCTGCCCAGGCTACTTGCTCTTCCACTGGGGTTAGAGCATCCGTCTTTTAGTTTTTTTTTTTTTTTTCCGAAGCAAGCTCTATGCCCGCTGTGGGGCTTGAACTCATGACCCCAAGGTCAAGAATCATGTTCTACCCCCTGAGCCAGCCAGGTGCTCCTTGGTCTTAGTCTGATAGCTTACGTGTGGCTGGCTCTACCTTTTGAAATCAGGGTGAAGGATGCATGTGTGAAGCCTGGTCAGTCGAGGTGTTCCATTCTGGAGAGTCTCAGAGATTGCTTCAAGGATGAATACATGAGCCAAGTTGTTCCACTCAGAGTTAAAATTGGGACTTTGGCTGGAGTGATCATAAAAAGAAGTGTTTCATTTTTTTCTGGATCTGGAGCTTTGGGGATATAAATTCTTTGGGGATATAAAGTGCAGGTGGCCTTCTTGCCATCACAGGGGAAAACTTGCCTGGGAAGAGAACCATCACTGCGGAAGATAGAGCTGGAGATTGAGCAAGACAAAGTCCTGATGACATCTTTCGAACCCCTGGATCTAGCCACGCCTGAAGTCATCCCTATAGTTTTTAATTGAATGTATAAATTCAGCAGCTGGCTTCTTCTAGATTGTGTTGGGGTTTTGACAGTTGGGACTGAAAGAGACCTGAGGCTGTGGTGTTCCACATCTTTTAGATGTCACTTCCTTGGTAAAATGGGCCTCAGAAAAGGATTAAAGTAGAAAATAGCTGCTTTGCCAAGGAATAGTGGTTTTAATCACCAAAGAATCAGGCCCTTGACATATGGAAAAAGTATAAGGTAAAATCAAGGAGAAACTAATTTTTCTTGTTTTCTGTTTTAAGAGGCTGAAGAACAGATGAATACCATTAGAACTAGCAATATATTTCTCTTCATGTTTTCAACACCTATTTATGGACCCCCTTCCATGTACTGAAACTATGTTAGGCTCTGGAGATATGGCACCGAGCAAATTTCTTCTGAAGAGATTACTATGTGTCAGACCCTGTTCTAAGAACTTTATGCTTTTTAATCTTATTTGTTCTTTATATCTACCCTATCAGGCAGATAACTATTATTATTTCCCATTTTACAGATGACAAAACTGAGGCACAGAGCAGTTAAGCTAGGAAGAAGCAGAGTTACTGTTGAACCTTGGGATACTGGCTTCAGGTCTGAGTCTTAAACTCAGTAAACCATACTGCTATGTCATTGCTCACTCTGCACTCTTAGCTGTTCCTATAAAGGACCATCCTCGAAGTCTCTTAGGATCTCTGAGTTTCTTCGTTCAGAATTCAGTTTAACAAAGTCTGACCTTGACTTTGACTTAAACTGTAACATCACTTGTTGAATTCTAGGCACTGCTCATTTTATCTTTCTGAAATTGGTATAACTACCAGCTACTAGTATGTGTGACCCTGTGCGTAGGAAGGATAAAAAGTCTCTCACAGACACAGTTTAGTCTAGTGGTTAAGAGCATAGATTTTGGACTCATCTTAGATACTGGGTTCTGATTTCTGCTCTGCCATTTTCTGGCTGCATGACCTTGCAGATGTGACTGACCCTCTCTGAACTTTTGTTTCTTCACCTTGGAAATGGGGTTAATGATTCTAATTCATCCGGTTGTTGCACAACTGGAATAAAGCAATAAAGTGCCTGGGGCAGAGTCAGCACCCAGTAAATGCTGGTTGTTATAGCTGCCTTTTTTTTTTTTGGCTCTCAACTCCTTGTTTATAGAATGAGGAGCTGGGCAAGATGCTCTCTGAGGTCTCTGCTGGCATATGTTTGTGTGACTCGTATTTTCCAAATGCTAATTTGGGAATGGCAAATTCCCACTGTCATGGTTTTTCTTTTTAAAGAATTATTTTCTGTTGTGTCTCCATAAGATTGGGCTTTTCATGCTAGTTTGCAGCCCAAGGAGCTTTAAGCCTTTCATATGACACCATAAGTTGATGCCCATAAAAGTGATGAAATGCCATATCCCAAGCCAGTGAGGAAGAGAGTTGTAGAGGCCAGTGGTTCTCATCCAAATCTAGATCTTCTCTCTCTGGTGGGGGAGGGTGGGTTGGTTTCCCAGGTCCTTGACCCCTCCAGCAATGCTGGAGAGACACTCCTATCCCCAAGTTAGAGGGCCTGGCACTTGAGAGTGGGGACGGGCAGAAGGGGAAGAAGCAGGGGAGAGGCAAGGAAAGACCAGAGGAGGAGGGGTGAGCAACAAAGGAAGGGAGGGGCGGAAGGGGAGTCTGGGTGGGCAGAGGCCAGAGGAGAGGAGAAAAAAGAAAAGAGGAGAAGCAAAAGAGGAGGTGGGGAGGGAAAAAAGAGGGAAAGACTAGGACTCAACTAGAACATGGGCAAGGGAGGACTGGGGGCCATGAAGAATGGGGCAGACTGATTAGGGAAGTGAGCTCAGACCTTGCCATGAGATGTTCAGTCTGTTGTGGTAGAAGTTGATTTCTGAACCATCCTGTTGGAAACCATAGAACAGATTAAAGAATAGGAGACCATATTGGGTTAAGGAAAAATTAATGACCATAGAATGTTCCCCCCCCTTTTTTTTTAAGATTCTATTTATTTATCTGTCAGAGAGAGAGCACACATAAGCACACAAGCAGGGAGAGTGACAGGCAGAGGGAGAAGCAAGCTCCCCGCTGAGCAGGGAGCCTGATGTGGGACTCCTTCCCAGGACCTTGGGATCATGACCTGAGCTGAAGGCAGATGCTTAACTGACTGAGCCACCCAGGGACCCCCATAGAATGTTTCTTAAAATCAAACTATCAGGATGCCTGGGTGTCACCCAGTCAGTTAAGTGCTCGACTCTTGATTTTGGCTCAGGTTATGATTTCAGGGTCCTGGGATGGGGCCAGCGTCAGGCTCTGTGCTCAGTGGGGAGTCTGCTAGAGATTCTCTCTTTCCTTCGGCCCCTCTCCATTCATCCGCCAGACCCTCCCCACACTGGTTGCCTACTCTCCCCCCTCAAATAAATAAGTAAGTAAGTAAATAAATAAATAAATCTTTAAAAGCCAAACTATTATAATGCCATTGACTTCTTTTCCACTCTGTGGAGTCACTTCCAAATCATGATTTATTTACTGTTGAAGTGTATAACCAAATGTAATGCAAACCAAAAAATAGGTGGAAAAGATGACACGTCTACACTTCTCAGAGAGACACTCTTCAGTGGGATGAATTTTCCTTCCTTCCTTCCTTCACTTATTCATTGCTTTATGTGCCAGTCACTCATCGGGCACCTCTTCTGTGCCATGCCCCACAGTAGATGGTAGGGATTCAGAGACAACTAAGACACATTTCCTGTGCTGTGGAAGAATGAAAATGCAGTGCCTGTGTGGGCATTCCTCCCATTCAGATGTGGACGACCATATCCCTTCCCCTTGGATCTTATCTGGCCTTTATGACTTACCTGTAACCTAAAAAATGAAGTGGGAGTAACATATGATGTTAGGTTATAAAAGGTAGTACAGCTTCTGCTTTGCTTTCTGGAACATTCACACTTCAAGCTTGAAGTGCCACGAAAGGAATCTGACAGCCCAAGGCCACCGTGGCGTGCGGAAACCCAAGGAGCTACACGAAGGAAGAGGCCATGTGCATACGTTCTGATGCATAGACCCGGCCGATATCCCAGCCAACAGCCAGGATCAACTTTCATGTGTGAGTGAAGATCCTCTAGGTCATTCCAGCCCCCAGCCACTCAGTCACATTCAACCACTGGGTCTTCCTAATTTACAGCCCAAACCATATGACGCTGAGGCAAGCCATTCCCGCTCTGGCTGTCTTTGAATTGCTGACTCACAGGGTCCATGTGTGGACAGAGTAAGTGTTGATTTTTTTTTTAAAGATTTTATTTATTTATTTGACAGAAAGAGATCACAAGTAGGCAGAGAAGCAGGTGGGGGGGGAGCAGGCTCCCTGCTGAGCAGAGAGCCCAATGTGGGGCTCGATCCCAGGACCCTGAGATCGTGACCTGAGCTGAAGGCAGAGGCTTAACCCACTGAGCCACTCAGGCGCCCCTAAGTGTTGATTTATGTCACTAAGTTTTAGGGTGCTCTGTTATGCAGTAGCAGTGGTAATTAGAACACTTTCTTGTTATCATCCCAGATAACCCTGAAGACATGGTTATTGAATTACCGCCATGATCATCGTCCCCAGAGGTGTTCCTCATTTGCCCATTCATGATACTTGCTGGGACTCACAGCAATTTGAAGAGTTACTGTCCTCAGAAAGTTGATGGCCTGACATGGGCAGATCCAACGCAAGGGGCTTAACACTTAACAACCAGAATTTGCCAAGGAAGCCAAAAATCTAGTCCTTTAAGAAGCTTTATCAGTGCAGCAGCCTAAAAATCACAACTAAAGCCCTTCCTTATACCATGATTCAGGGATATGCCAACTGCTTAAACTCAATTTCATTTCCCACCAGTCTGTGTTTTCATAGAACACAGATAGTGGCCCATGAAAGCCAAGCATTGCAGAAAATGTGATTCTACCATAGATTCATACAATGCTAAATCTAAAGGAGGAAATTATTGAGGTCCAGAAAATGGGGTGCCTGCTGGTGGCCATGTTCCAGGACCAGGGCCCCTACCTTGTTTCTCTCCAGCCTCCTTTCCCTGTGCATCAGGGAAAGCGTTGTACTCAAGGTGGCAGCAGGTAGAAATTCCAGGCCCGTATCATGGGGTCCAAGAGAGCTGGGAAGAGTCTCAGTTACACTACTTATTAGCCATGCGAATGTGGCCCAGTTACTTAATTTCACTGAACCCCAGTTTCTCATCTGTAGAAGGAGGGGTGATGACAGCACTTTCTCCCCCCAGGATTCCTCGTGGGAGTTCATGGAGATGAGGCACAGGAAGGACATCACTTCATGCCTGCTCTGGTCTGTAGGAAGCACTTAGAAGGCCCAGTTCATTCTAGAATGAAAACTTTTGGACTTTACCTTGAAGAAGGGGTCTTTGGGCTGAGTGAGAAAGTTTGATTTTTTTTTTTTTTTGTCAAGTTTGAGGGTGACCGAAGGGGGCCCAGGTCAGCACTGCTGCCAGCCTTCTGGGAGAAAGAGGCACCTGCTGGCCTCAGCTGAGCATCGGGGAGGTGGCTGAGTCATGGCCTCTGTCCTCTGGATGTTGGCAGACAACTTGTTGGCCTGTCCCTTCTGAGACCTTCCCCTCCACCTGTGAATGACATTTCAGCTCCTCTAGACCTGATGCACTTTGATCTGATTCCATCCCCCAGTCTTCATCCTCCTCGTCACCCCCAGACTTGAGGGCTCCCTGTGGATGTCCATCAGGGGCTGCAGTGTGGTCAGCTTCCTGCCTCCTCCTGTCAGTGGAGCCCCAGGGGAGCACCGTGGGGGAAATAAAAATCCAACTGCTCCCCTATGGCTCCTAGCACTTCCGAGCACCCTGGTGACCTGAAATCCTGGAGCAGCCTCCAGAGCTCAGCACTAAAACAGGGGAGGGAAGCGGTGGGGGCCCCAAAAGAAGGAAGCTGAGAGGACAGCCCAAGCTAACATTCCTCTCCAGGTGCGTGGAGTGGCTCTCATACCAGGAACAGTGCCAATCCCCGGAGAGAAAGGGCTAAATCTCCTTTTGGCTCTCTGAGGTCCACGCAGTCATTCATGAAAGTGTCTTACACATGTACAATGTTCCAGGCATCACCTTTAGCCCGCACATCGGGTATCAAGATGAACAAAATGGCGATGGACCTGCTCTCTACCAGCTCACAGTCTTCAGGGAGAGGCCAGACTCAGAAACAACAACCATACAGTGATCAGTATTGAATTTGCCAGATGTGTGACGATAGCAAGGGACACAGAGGATGTGGTTGCTGGAGCTGTCAGAGGTTGAGGGAGGGCTTAGGAAGTCTTCATAGAGGAAGCGGCATTCTAACTGGGCGCTTTGCAATGAGCAGGAGGGCTTGGCTAAATTGGAAAGTGTGATCCAGGCCTGGGGACCAGCATGTGCAGAGAAGGACAAACAGAAGGAACTGTTTGGGGGAGCACAGAGCACCTGGTGGGAAGGGAAGGAGGTGAAGGGAAACGAGGCTGGGCAAATGACTGGGGGCCATGCTTGAGAGCCCTCAGCTGCATAGACAATCTAGCGGGTAATTTATCCCAGAGGCAGGTAGAGCTTCTGAAGGTTATGGAGCAGGGGAGTGACACGTGGCTTTGTATTTCAGCGGGATGCTGCTGCTCCCAAGGTAGATGGTGAAGCAGATGGGTCTGAATTAAGTGCAGGGAGACCATTCAGCAGGCTCTGGCTTCATCCAGGCAGGAGAGGATGGAGACATGTGGCAGAGATCCGAGGGACAGAGGCTGCTGGAGTTCTATCTAGCAACAGCCTGATCGGATTTAACTTACACACACTGTTTCTGCATCCCCCAGACCCTGACGAACTGCAAGTGCTCCATAAACATTTGTTAAAGGAATGAACAAGTGTGGAACATTTTACCTTCCAAGGACTCCTGCGATGTGAATCGGAGACTTTGCGAGATCCCAGATTGTCCTTGGATCTCGACCTCCTGGTGTCAAATGGAGAGGCTTCAGCCTGCAGCAGGGCGAACCAGGGCTGTTGCTGTGCCCTGGTCATTCTAGGTAGCAAGAAGCTCATTGTTTAGGAGGGCAGTAGAATCGGGCCATGAAGTTTCCCTGGCATCTACAGATTTTGTACAGAGGTCAGAGGAGAAGGAGCAGAAATCAGTCCGATGATTTTCACCGTGAAGCCAAAGTGCTATGGACCTAAGTGTTTGCTGTCTTCCACTCTTGTCTCTCAGAGTTCCAGGGTCCATTGGGAGCTGTTAGCTCACTTTTGTGTCTGTCAAGTCCTGGGTGGAGGGAAGGTCTCGCTTTGGCCACCCCCTGGGAGAAGGTCCAGAGACAAAGACTCAAATGCAAGTTGTTTATGTGAAAGGCAGTCCCAAGAAACCCTGGTTGGAAAGTGGGGGCATGAGAAGGGATGAGAAGGAAAGCCACAGCAGCATGTGCCAGTAAGCAAGCTACCCTGTGAGTTGCTGGAGGTCAGCCCACTCTCTCGGGATGGAACTCTCAAGGGTAGTGTTCGAGACATTCCAGACTTATCCCACCAGCAGGAGGAGAAAGCTGGGGTATTTCTTTACCAGCTCCCACCTGTCAGTGTCCAAAGGCTGTGTCCAGCAGTTCCATGTTGCCTGGAGCTCCTGCCAAGCGTGTTCTAGAGACGTTCTCCTGGAGATGTTTGTGTGAGTGGCGCTGAGTGCGTAGAGGGAGGAGGACGTGTACAGGGTGACAACAAGGTCTGTTACGGGCACGTACAAGCACAGGGAGGGCATCCAAGTCCACCCCAGGGAGATAATTCAGTCCCGAGCTCAGGGAGGTTCGTGGGCATGATAAACACTGGAGTTTAATTGAAATGCATTGTTGTTTTCGTGTGGAGTGTTGAGGCGCACGTGTTAAGAGCCTGGACTTAAAAAAAATTATCTTTGTGTCTCATTCAAAGCGCAAATCAGATGATCACCTGGGCTTTGGCATCTTTTCTGTGAACGGGTAGACTGGAAGGTCGTACCATTGTGTGGCATGGCCAGGCTAGGGGCAGGCTTTAGTATTCCTCTAATTTCCATCCGTCTTTCTCCAGAGCCACTTCGAATAAACACTGAGACCACAAAGAAGCCAGGTGACTGTTAGCAGATGCGGTCAGACAAGTCACCCGGCCCCCGTCAGACGCCATCCATAGAAAAGAATGCTATCCCAAGGCCTAAGACATTCCAGAGCCGCTGCTCCTCAGAGCCCTTGGACCCATGCTGGCTAGACCAGTGCGACTTAGAGCCCCCTGTGGCACGTGTGTAAAGGTGAGGTTACTGGGCGGGACTCCTGAGACGCTGAGATTCAGGAGGTCTGGAGTAGGAGCCAGTAGGTTAGAGCAGACTCCCTGGTAATTCAAAGTAAGTGTTGAGAAGTGCAGGCTTAGATGCTCCTGGGCACAGAGAGAGGAAAAGAGGGGGAGGCCAGAAAAGAGGCCGAGTGAAGGGCTAAGTACATGGGGTTGAGAGAAGGAAGAGATGTGTGAAAGCTTCCAGTGGGGTGCGCGGCCAGGAACGGGAGATGGCTGGGCCTTCTGTCTCAAATGATTGCCTTCAAGTCCCGAACACTGTGGAGCAGGCTTCCTTCTGATAAACCCTGAAGGCAAACATGAATATTTGAAGGTATGTGATCTAAGGGAGTCGATTTGAGTAAGAGAGCTTATCAGGAGATCTTTGCGCTATGGAGAAATCTGCTCTCCACAGTCCGCGAGTACCCAGCGGGACTGCCCCCGGCTTCCAACCAAGAGGGAAGTGACCTGTGAGAAACAGCTGGGGAGAAGGAAGACCTGGCTGAATTCATTTCATGGTTGCAAAAGCACCCACTTTTCCAACGGTCAATTTCTTTCTGCCGTCTGGTCCTTAGGGGGCTAAAAGCACAGCCTTATCTTGGTGGCAGCACACATACAAACAAAAACCCAAACAAACAAAACTGAAGTGCCTTCAGAGTTGCTTACACCACTTCCGTCTGGGAGGCAAAGTAACGTGGACCAACCCAGAGACCACATGGGTCAAGTTTAGGCAAGCAAAGGGCAGACTTCCGGTAGAGTTTGGTCCAGTGGTTCTCACACTTGAATATCCATCAGAGTGACCAGGAGGGCTTGTTCAAACACACCTTGGGGCCCCAGCTCGAGTGTCTGGTTCACCAGGTCTGGGGTAGGGCCCAAGGATTTGTTGATGCTGGTGGTCTGGGGGTCATATTTTGGGAACCCCTGGGAACAGAGATACGAAGCTTTGTCTAAAAACTGGGCAAGAGGAGAAGGTATCCGCAGACCCTAGTTAAAAACATGGTGGAGGGATCTTCAAAGATTAACACCCCCTTACTTTGATGAACATTTTAACCTGCTACCTGCATGCTTGCTTCTTGCAGGGAGGGGACTTCCTGGGGTAGCTCGCTACCCTCCACACTCCTTCAAGATGAAGGTGGTATACCCCCATGGGCTCTATCAAACCCTGGTTCGGCAATTACGTCATTCCTGGCCTCTGAAGAGGAGGCTAGACGCTATTATTCATATGAATAGTAAGCTCTCTGGAGACCCTTAGTTTCACCCAGTAATTTTCAGTGCTCAGGACAGACACCATCCACTGCCGCGTATTTCCAGCCCCTTTGTAGAATTCTGCAGGTCAAAAAAAATTTAGTTGCCCTGCTATTAACATGGTTTTGCTAGGCGTAAACTTCTCAGGAAATAAGAGTTGAGCTACGGGGAAGAATTACTTCTCAGAATATACAGAAGCAAATCTCCTCAATTCTAGGCTATAAGTTAGGCTGTTGGAAAGGAGCATCATAGCTCTTTGAGGTCACTAGGGTGTGCTTTGGGGCTGGACTTACACAACAGGAGAAAGGCAGCTCCATCATAAATCCCAAAGGGGGCTTTCAACTCAGCTTCCTTTGTCCACCTGCTGGGTTCTGTGCTGCACTTGCACTGCTGCATTCACAGTCTGACTTGGGCTCTTCACTCTCCCTTCCGTTGGCATCTGTGGGTTAACCGCAGGCAGCTCTCCAAATCATAGGGTGGACTAAGGTCATGGATTAAATTAGGAATAAGACATTGAAGGGAAATCTCTTAGAACCGTTCTTCTGAACAATTTGAGGGGCTCCCAGACCCCTCTGAGAAACCCACAGAATCAGCGGACCCTCTTCCTAGGAAAATGCTCTGATGGATAGTATCTGTGTGTAATCCTATAGACACCCCAGGTGAAAAATCCGCAGTACATACCAAAGAAGAAGAATCCCAATGGACAAGAAGAGGCTGGGCTGGGAGAAGGAACAGAATACTGAAGAAGGGCAAGTCTCGGCCTCTGTTAGTTAAAGTGACATAACACTAGCTGCTCTAACAAACAACTCTCTAAGTCCAAGTGTGTTGACACATCACAGTTCTTTGTAGGTGTTCCTGGTCAGCAAGCGAGTGACCCCACCACAGCAAGTGAGTGTTGCAGGAACTCAGGCTTCTTTAGCCTTCTGCCTCAGGGTTTCCGAGGCCTGTGCAAGCAGCCAGACAAAGGAGAAAGACCACAGACGAGGTTCATAGGCTTCTTCCGAACCCCAATCAGGAAGTGCTACGTATCCCTGCCGGTCTTATTTCGTTGAAGAGAATGGATTTCAGGGCCACAGCTAGATGTGGGCTGCAGAACACATTCCTCGTCTGGGTAACCATTTCTTAGTGACAACTCCAATGGGGAGCGTGAACTTCTGGTGGCCAGAAAGGGGCATCTTTTCCTAACCATTGCAGGCATGTAAAATCAGGTTAAAATAAAAGGCAAACACTGCCTTGAGAGGGAAAGAAGCCACCAAGAGATAATATGAAGCCCCACGTATGTGCAGAGTAGGGCATCTGTGGCTTTATCTTGTTGGGAGCAAGTAATTGAGGTTACAGACAAATCATCTTCCAGTCTCAGAATTTTCTAGAACCAGATGGTCAAGTTCCTCATTCTCTCTAATTCTATCCTTCCTTCCCTCTACTTCTTTTTTCCTTTTTTTAGAGGAGGGGAGGGGCAGAGGGAAAAGGAGAGGGAGAATCCCAAACTGGCTACACACTCACTGCAGAACCTGATACTGGGCTCAACCTCACAACCCTGAGATCATGACCCGAGCCAAAATGGAGTCAGATCCTTAACTGATAAACCAACCCAGCCCCCCTCCCCCCCCCCGGCAAGCAAAAGCGCTATTTCCAGAAGCAATTTCCCGTTTCAAATGGGTGTTTTCGTACCTGTCCATCTGAACCAGAATTTGGTTGGTTAATTGAAAGAAATAATTAAAGCCAGGAATCATTTTTAAAAAATGGTACACGCAAACGGTAAACATTTTATTTAACTTAAAACACATAAATAAACATCATTCACTGAACTTTCGGTGTACAGCCAAGTCGTTTTCTTTGAATAAAAATCAGCTGATGAGAGTTGCAAGCTTTCCTTCTTGCATGAGCTGCTGAATCTAAAATACACCGTGATTACCAGTTTTGGAAGTGGAGCAAGAATTTAATACACTTGCAAGGTGAGCTTAGTGTCTGATCCTCCCAATTTTTTAATGATTTTTCAGTCTCTTACTGTAGTTGGCAGACAAACAATTCAATAGCATGTTTAGCGACGTGCTACTATTACATCTTCCAGAATTTCAATTTTGTTCCCCTAAAAATAACTCCTTTTTGCATTCATATTTCATAATTCACATGTTATATAAATTACTTAATTTTGATAACAAGTACAACTGGAACAATTGTCATAGACAAGTTTGGCGGTGAACACAGTCAACTCTTAATAAGTGTAAACAGTGGGAGCAGAAGTGTGCACGGAATCAAGAGTGTGCTTCTGGGCATTTGAGGGGCCATGGACTTCAGCAGGCATGTGTTACAGAGGGAAGAGAGAGGCTTGGTGTATTTGGTGTGGAGCCAGCCCCCAGTGATCCTTGCCTTTTGGTATTCACAGCTTTCTGGATTCTCCTCTCACAGTGAATTCATGGCTGGTCTTTGTGACCAACAGAATATGGCAGAAGTATCTATTGTGTGGCTTCTGAGGGTAGGTCTAACAGGTGTTGGGACTTCTTCTTTAGTGTCTTAGATCACTTGCTTTGGGGAAAAGTGGTCCTCATGCCGTGAAGACATTCAAGCAGCCTGGTGGGGAGACACCCACATGGAAAGAATCGCGACTCTCCCGCCAACAGTCAGCACCAGGCTGCCGGCTTGGAAGCAGACTGGCCAGCCCTGGTCAAGACCTAGGGCTAGGGGCACCTGGGTGGCTCAGTGGATTAAAGCCTCTGCCTTCGGCTCAGGTCATGATCCCAGGGTCCTGGGATCGAGCCCCGCATCGGGCTCTCTGCTCGGCGGAGGGTCTGCTTCCTCCTCTCTCTGCCTGCTTCTCTGTGATCTCTGTCTGTCAAATAAATAAATAAAAATCTTTAAAAAAAAAAAAAAGACCTAGGGCTAACTGTCACTTCAGCCAACGTGACTGTACTCTTCTCATGAGAGACCCCAGCCACAACCACCTGACCAAAACTGCTCTTGAATTCCTGACCCACCGAAGTTTTGGAAGATGAAGAGTGTTGATTGCTTTAAGCCACCAAGAGTCAGGGTGATCTGTTACATAGCAATAGACAATGAATACATTTGGCGAAATGGTTGTTTGTCTGTCATTCAGAGAAGCTTCTGCAGTAATGGGGCCATCCACCGTGCAGAAAACTGCCCTACCTCCATTTGTCTCTTGCAGTAGTGGCCACAGACCACTGGTGCGAGCTGGTTGAACAGGGAGAAATAAGGTTAGGATCATAAGAAGAATGGACCACGGGAGTCTTTACCTAGAAATCTTGGCCTTAGCACCAGACTCAACCAAGCTACCAGGTTTAAGCTTGACTTTGGGTGTGATCCGATAACCAAGGCTTCTTGATTCTAAGTCTAGTACCTGGAGAAGCTGCATTGCCCCCATTCCCCACCCCCGCAAGCTTGCTGGAAGTTTCCCATCTCAGGCTCCACATCAGGCATGCTGAATCAGAATCTGCATTTCAACAAGGTCCTCAGGGGATTCATATGCACTTGAAAGTGGGGAGCACTTCACCAAAGGATTACTTGTGTAGCGACTTGGGAATGGAAGGGAACGCATTCTGAAGGGATTGCTTCTAGAAAGGGTTTTCTTTCCCGAGGCAGGAAAGCTTGGATTTCACGTCCTTCAGGATGAACTGCAATTTTCAACATTCTGCGGGTCTGCTCTGTGATCCTTGGCTCCGTTTCATTGTGACTTAGATGGCTACGGTTCCTGTCCCAGGAACCTGAATTTCACCTTCTTCCTGCCTACCGGTTGCGTCGCTCTTGCTTGCTTTAGGAAGGCAAATTCATCAAAACCCACTGATGTTTTCCTGCTACTTGAGGGCATAGATTTGTCTCCAGGGAGA
>ML095665.1:18732-42049 GCA_003697995.1 Taxidea taxus jeffersonii
GGGGGGTTTGCTCCCATTAGATTAGATTAAGTGTCTCATTTGAGGCACAATAACAGATTTGGCCCAGGCTTTAGCTGCTGGCTGTGGTTGACTGATACCCAAGCTCTTGACTCCCTGCTGCGTATCTAAGCGGTACAAGCTGCAGTCAATGCATTTAATCTACATAAAAAGAACACAAATTGCACGTTAGCCTTTTTGAGTGTGGTAATCAGGTTTCCCCCCAACACATACACACACACACCCCTCTCCTCTCCCCCCCCCACACCACTCCTGAGCTCCTGGACAATTTGAGACACCCTTGTGTTGCAAAAAAAATTTTTCTGAGTCAGGTAAAAAAGAAAGTCTTTTGCATTTTAATTGCACTTGATCTGCACATTGAATGACCTCGGTAATTTATATATTGTTCCTCGTTAGTGCTTTCCACAGTCCTGCTGCGCAGCTGATAACATAATTCACAGGCGCATACCTTGGGCTCTGTGGGTCGGGGCTGGGGCTTTCTGTTCTTTCTGAGTTTGCAGAATTCTCTCGCTCTTTCAGATCCAAGCTGCTGTGGCTGATGTCAGTCACTATCTGCTTATGCAGATGTAGCGAAAAGGCCACTCAAGGAGCCCCAGCCTGCTCCTTTGTTTACATTTAAAGATTGCCCTTTCTTTTCCAGCTGCCTTTGCTGTTTGCAGACCCGACAGCCAGCCGAGAGGAACGCAGCCTCCACACCCTCCTTGGATCCTGGCAGGAATAAACAGCAAGCTGTGGCAGGAGCGGCAAACACAGGTATCACTCTCCAGCAGGCTAACTGCAGAGGCAGTGAGATCCGAGACAATCCATAAATATGAAGGGCATAATCATTAGAGAATGGGGAGATGACTTTTATTTTTTTTAACAGTAGACAGTTAACTTTTTAGAACTAGAGCCATATGCTATTTTTGTGATTTGAAAAATACACTTGCTTCATATTCACGCTGAAGCTGTCTTCCTCATATCCTCTGGAAGGATTGCATTGGATTACTTTGGCCCATGTCAGTCTTGGCTTTAGCGGTTTTGCTCTCAAATCCTTTTGGTGGTGAGAGATTAGGCCTTCCCACTCAAAGTGTGGTCCACCGCCGGGCAGCAAGCGCCAGCCAGCATGATCGTCACCTGCAGGGTTGCTAGAAGTCACCATCTCAGAACCTGCTTTATAATGAGATCACCAGGTGGTTTGAAAATCACCTTCTGAGAAGCACTGCATCGGGCTCAACCCTGGCTGTGCATTCACATTACCTGAAAACCTTAAAAACAAACCGAACCACTAATGCCTGGACCCCAAGCCCAGAGATTCTGGTCTCATTGCTCCAGCACAGAACCGGGCATTGGGGATTTCTGCCACCTGCTCATATGATCTCACATGCAGCCAAGGGCAAAAATCACAGGACTACACAAAATCTTAGAGCAGGATTCAAAACAAACAGTTCTAAGCCTAATTCAGTGCCCCGTGGACATTTCCCAAATCCTTTCCCCCAGGCTCCCTGGAAACCAACAGGATTTTCAGCACAATTTAATTTGACAAGTATTTCTTTAGTGCCTCTAATGGATCCATCTCACCACACCTCACAGGCCCACTGAGACAAACCAAGGAGCCAAAATCCCCCTTTGGACAAGAACGAGCTCTCTGTAGAATTCCCTGCGCCATGACACTGAGAGGTCACCCTGTGTGTCCGCTGATGGCCCCGTGGGACTCAGAGAAGGTGGGTTCTCAGACAGCCCTGAAACACACTCCTTTGTAGAAGTTGTGGGACACACCAAGCTGGGTTTCTAACCACTCATTTCAGAGAATCCTAGTCTTGTGGGCATGTGATTTCATATTTTGACACCTTGTCTAGCATTTGTTTAGCAAACTTTCTGATTTCTTTTTTAATTAAAGAGAGGCAGGTGGCCCTTTGGAAACGATTTCAGAATGGAAGTCAGAAGACCTGGGTTTGAGTTCTTATTTTGCCATGAAGCAGTTCGTTATAATGTCTGAAATTTACTGTAAAATTCCTTACCAGTTTGGGGGCACTTGCGTGGCTCAGTGGGTTAAGCATCTGACTCTTGATTTCGGCTCTGGTCATGATCTCAGGGTCCTGGGATCGAGCCCTGCGTCGGGCTCTGTGCCTAACAGGGAGTCTGCTTGAGATTCTTTCCCACTTCCCTCTCTCTACTCCCCCCCTCAAAATGAATAAATCTTTGAAAAACGTTAAAAATTCCTCACCGACTACAGAGTGATATTACATGCTGCAAATTGCCGTTAAGCAGGAAGCCAGATGCAGATCAGTCCTGCACACCCCAGGGCTGGTGTGTGGGTGTTCCTAGCACAGGGACCTCCCCCCTCCACCCGGAGGCCGCTGCTATGCCTGTTTCTGCTATCTGGATCACCTAGGTCTTGGTAATGGGCATAGCAAATGTCAGAACAAGGTTTTATTATTAGAATAAATAACTTGTTAATTAGCAAGATGAAAGTGGTAATGAGTTCTCATTGACGACATTCCATGAATTCAGGGTACGCGGATCTGCCTAAATATTTTAGCAATACTTCTGCTCTTGCATGAGCCAGGGGTAAGAGCCTGCTGACATCTGTAGCTGGTACCCTTAGGGATGGTACCCCAGAATTGAACCCTACGTGGGCCTTTGTCCAACCATCGGTTTAGGAGGACTTCTGACTGCCTGACGGCTGGCTATAATGACAGCATATGCCTGTCACACTGTGTGGTTGTTGCGTCCGTTTTTGAGTGAACCTTTCTTTCATGCAAGGTAATATAATATGGCTTGAGAATCACTTTCTTCATAACCTTGTCCTTAGGCTGCAATGGAGTGGCTAACCCTCACTCATTCAGACCTTTTCAATGGCTGCCATTAGCTTCCAAACATATTCTCGCAACTGAAGATGAACAAGTAGGCATGAGTTGGCCACAACCCAGATCATATTGTGACTTTGAGACTCACATCTAGTTGCTATGCCTCTCTAGGTCTTAGGCATTTTATGAAAAGAAACCAAGAGGATCGTCAATGTTAAAGATATTTGTCTGGCTTAAGATTCTAAAATTTAGGGGCACCTGGGTGGCTCAGTGGGTTGAAGCCTCTGCCTTCGGCTCGGGTCATGATCCCGGGGTCCTGGGATCGAGCCCTGCATCGGGCTCTCTGTTCAGCGGGGAGCCTGCTTCCCCCCTCTGTCTCTGCCTGCCTCTCTGCCCACTTGTGATCTCTGTGAAATAAATAAATAAAATCTTTTAAAAAAAAGATTCTAAAATTAAAAAAAATTCTAACATTCTAATTCTAACTAAATTAAAAAAAAATTCTAACATTGACTAAAAAAGTCAAACAGACCAAAATATAGTAGATCTTGCTTTTTGAGCCCTCTGCATCCCCCTGCTGGGCCTCCTCAATCCCAACCCATATTGTGTGACTCTTTTAAATAATCCAAACCCCTGGGAAACTTAGCCCATGCTTGCCATTCTCTCTGTATGGTCCCAATTAAGTCTGTGGACTGTAATATGGAATCCTGACAAGGCTCTGAATGTTGCTAAGTTAATAGAACATTCTGGCAAAAAGCGGAGTGGAGGAGATGATATTTTTCAATTGTCTCACTTAGCATGCTCCTTTTATTCGGAGAAACACTGGTGATGGGTTTGGTTTCAATTTAACATTTTCCTCCAAGGGAACCTAGCAGTGGTACTCATCTCCCAGTGTGGCTTAGATGAAGCCTCAAGTACGATGACCGCCCCCCTCCCTGCCCCCGAGGCAAACCACAGGGACTCCTCCTCGGGGCTTTGTGGGGTCAGTAATGCCATCGCGAGAAGCAGACCCCAAACAGTGAGGCTCAGTCACTTGCTTGTTCCCGCAAAGGAGGAAGAGCATGTTTAATTGACCCACTGGTAGATAGTTGTCTTTATTTCCTCCTAAACAGCCTTGGTATCTTTCTATTGTGGCTTCCTAAAGATTCCTGGCAGGAGCCCCTAACAAAGCCATTGTACTATTTTCAGTCAAGATCTGTGGCATGAAACAAAGAAGGCACTTGACAGAGCTGTTTCCAGCGTAGTTATTGAAAATAATCCCAACCTATTGGGGCCAAGAATAACCAAGATCAAGACAAAGATCAAACTGTTGTTGCAATCTTGTGCAATAACAGCTCCAGTGAAAAAATGCTGGGCACCAAACCAGCAGAGACAGTTCATCTCAAAGACTTTTCCTTAGAAAAATTCTTCAAGACATCTGGCCCCCAGCTCTGAAGTTTTCCTGTTTTGTGTTATCTAAATGTTTGTTGGGTTTTAGCTTTGCTGTGTGTTCTCGGTTTTCTAAAGGAATTTACCTTTATCTTTAAAGACAGCATGAAATGAATGATCCCTTAAGGGCTTGAAGCAGGTTATAATTGCATATTATTGTACCTGGCTGTATTTTAAATAATGGGAACATTAAAAATACGAGTATCAGAAGTCTCAGTTAAAATGTCCGTGAAAGATAAAGCGGGAGGGGTTGACAGGTGATTTGCTAATGGGCTCTTCAAGAAGTCCATTTGTCCCGCATTAGGTAAAACTTAAAAAAAAAACAACCCACTTAGTCCATTTCTTTGAAGGGATCTGAATATGAAACTCCAGTGATTCTAATGTTTTCTCAGAATCAAGGGCAGTGCTCCTTGAACTCAGATAAAATCTTTTTCTTAGATAAATGTTTGATAAATATCCACTATATGCCAGTTGCTGCGGTGGCAGATTAGGAGTATAGTCACAGAAATCCCACCACTACAAAGAGGTGCGGATACGTGTTTGAGAACCACCAGCTACCACTCTGATTTCCAAATCCATGACCATGCTCTGAGCTATGGGAAGTGCTAATGACAGCCATCCAAGGCCAAGAGGGCAATAGAAATGAGATGCAGATGGGGTGCCCTAGAGGTTGGAGGCAGGGCTGGCCCAGGGCGTTCAGCTTCTTAATTCACCCCATTCTCATCCCTTTTCTCTTGTTCTGTCTCTGATGACATCAGTCTGTAGGCAGGAGTGAGTGCTTAAACTTGTTACTGTATTGAGCATCTCAGCCATTGCTCTCTTTCAGAATCATCTCTAGAACTTAAACACACACACACACACACACACACACACACACAATCTTTTGCCTTAATTTCAGAATCGGAAGTACTAAGATGGAGCTAGGGACTCCATGTTTTTATAGCATCCCCCTCACAATTCTGATGCTCATCTCAAAGAGCCAGGTCCTGCCTACAAATGATTTATTGCAACCAGAGGAGAACTGCAGGGAGAGAACAAGAAAATAGTAGAGGAAGTGAGAGGGAAACAACCTAGAAAGAAGGTCGTGGAACCATGTTGTTACCTTTATTGTGGGAAGGAGTATTTAAGCTTTTGCACAGGTAGGCTTACCCCTAATATTTGTAAGACCTGGAACCATAGTACAAATGGAAATATGTGTGTGTATCTCCCAATATTTTAAGTTATAAATAAGCTCAGAAACCATTAATCAAAACACATCTATCCCGCTAGCTTGACAAATAGATCTTTGTAAGACCTGAAAGACCAGGTGTGATCTTAAAATTATGGGATTCATTGGAGTTCCACACTGGACCATAATGACATGGGGAGAGTAAGTTTGGGTCACTAGCCTGTAGCGCACCTACCTATCCCTTCCCCTCTTGGCTCCATCTCCCACTGTAAGGAGCCCCATGAGTGCATGGACCAGTGGGCTGGAGTCTCTGTCTAAATTCTCTTCACACCTCTCTGAAAATAAGTACTCCCTTGGGCTTCCCTCTAGCATATCGTGTTCATACTGGCTACATAATCTGCCCTTGGGAAGAAGGACCCAGGCAAGAAGCCCATGTAGTCTCTGGAAGCTGACGTGGGTCATTTGGTCAGGAAATTCCAAGGTTCCTTTCATCTAAACCATGGTCTATAAGGTTTTGGCCTTGCTGGCTCCTCACTCTGTAGGGAGGGGCCCAACAAGAGTGGGTTCTGTAATGGTCAAGGCCAAGGATAGGGCCCCTCTTAATGGGATCAAAGAATAGCTTGGTGTCTGGGCAACATGATGGATGGGTTCTACAGACTATAGGTTTTGGCTTATGGGAGCATGAAAATCTATCTCATTGACCAGAACTTGGTTATGTAGCCACAACCAGCTAAAACCTGTACCCAGATAAAAATGGAGATTCTATTCCTGAGGAAAAAGAGGAATCAGGTGACAGCTAGCAGTGTCTGCCAATGGACTTTTGATTTCACACAACAGAAACTCACTCTGGAAAATCTAAGCAAAAGGGGAATTTACTGGATGGCTCTTGGACAACTCAGATATTTGATAGGCTGACTCGAGGGTCAAGCTCTGAAAGGGAGCAAATAATCCACCCAGAACACTATCATCAACCCAACCCTCAGAGCTGCCAACACCACTAGACTCCTAAACGATGCCACTGATGCTATGTATACTTTCTCAAATGTCCTTGCAGCTTGGCATCATCCTTTCTAGAATTGTGCTATTTGATATGGTAGCTAGTACATGTGGTTAGTGGTACCATATTGTACAGTACAGATATAGAACATTCCCATCATTGCAGAAAAATTCACTGGACAGTGCTAGCCTAGACTCAAAGTCCTGGACCAAGGCATCCGATTTGCCAAGCACTAGCCAAAAACTCTTATGTGCCTACCTCTTGGCCATCAGGAGTACTCCCCACACCAAGATGCAATAGAATTTGCTCAAGATAGGGAGGAGGTACGGATGCCTGGCCACTAAAAAAGCAGGAAATGTCCTCTGCGCACTTACTGACAAGTGTGATCTTGGGCTAACTACTTTTCTAGCCTCAATTTTTTTTTGCTTTTGTACAATAGAAATAATGATAACTGCCTCATAGGATTGTTATAGAGATAAAAAGATAAGATATGAAAATTACCAGGACTATCTGCATTAATGGAGTTCTTAGATGTAATAATAACCAAATGCAGTGCATGGTCCATGATTGGACCCTGCTTTGAACAACCAGCTGCAAAAGACATTTGGGAGACAATTGGGGGAAATTTTAATATAGAGTAAGTGTTAGATAATATTAGGAAATTACTGTTAATTTTGTTAGGTATAATAATGGCATTGTGATTATGTAGGACATGGTGAAGTTTTTAAGGGTAAAATATTACTATGTCTATAATTCTAAATATGAGAAATAGATGACAGAGATATGACAAAATGTGCACTGTTAAATCTAGATGATAGGTAAATGGACATTATTCTCCTTTTTTCCTTTTATTTCTGACATTTAAAAAATAATTTGTTAAGGAAGAAAGAAGAGTACCATGTCCATAACAAGAACTCAATAACTGTGAATTTCTCTTCTTCCCTCATAGTCTTAGGGATCTTACAGTCTTCTCAAAATGGCTGGAATACTTCCCATACTTTTCCCAGCCAACACGCCCCACTTTTCCCAAGGCTACCTGCTTCAAGGCTTCCTGCCCTTTCTGTAATAACACATTCTCTGTATCTGTGGGGACCTTGAATACAAGGAATAGTTTGCCCAGTAATGGGGGGAGCCTTGCAAAGAGGCACTTGTCCCCAGCACTGTTACAGGATGCAATGCCTTTCCCCTTGCATAAGAGTAAGGGTTCAAAGAGAGAAAAATCAGTATACTGGTGCTCATTTTCATATTTGTCAGATCAGCCCCCTTTCCCTGGTATTGGGGAAGAGGAGGATGTGTCAGCCAGTTTTTTCATATTTGTTGATCCACTTATTCAGTGAATGTAGAGGACCAAGTTATAGAGGCTTGGAGGGTTTGAGTCATCTCACAAAGATCAATAGTGGAGGCATGCAGATGGACCTAGAATGATCACCTGATTTTCTCTCTGAGGGGTCATGAGAAATAACTTACCACAAACATGAGTTGTGAAGCCTGTGACAAATGAACAGCAAGCTACGATGGCTAAATGATGCCTTTGTGTAGTGTTGAAGTAACAATAGCTTCCCTGTGTGTCTGAGATCAAGGCAAGTGGCCAAGGTCATCAGGCCTGCTTCAAAAGGCAAACTAACTTATGGTACAGGACCTGTCTTTAGGGACCATGTGCCAAAATATCAGCTTTGTATACAAGAAGCAAGCATCTTGAGGCCCAAAGCTCTTTTTAGCATTAGAGATAATAAAATAGCGACTAAATAAGAAAGCTAGTTTTATATTTGGTGCAGTGAGTGAAATAATGAGTAAAGACATTTTTTTTAACCCGATTTCCATCTAAAACAGTGTGTTTCAAAGTTTAACAATTGGTGTGGGGGGGGGGGGTAGAAGGAGTGCTCTGAGTGATTCTCTCACTTCGTAGCAGCTATATCCTGAATAAAAAATATAAAACATTTTTCAAGGCATTTCTGGTCAAGTGGTTGGGGAGATGTCCAAAGACTTCTATAAGAGCAACTTCTAAAATAAAAAAAAAAATAATCCAGGCCTAGACCAGAGCAGGAAGCCTTAAACTGCAAGCAGTAGGGGGTATGGGGGGATGCCCTGAGGGTAGATAGCAATAGCAACACACAGCAATACTGAAAATGCTGATCCGAGGGCCCGGTTCTTAAGCCAAGATCTTCACAGTGGCCGAAGTGGTTTTATATCAGAGGTGTCTCTGACTTTTTACTAAAGTAAATCCTCTTCAGAAAAGACCTCCTCTGATTTAGACCTACAGGATTCCCACAGATTAAAATCAAGCAGTCAGCTTGCAATACAGTAAGACAAGCCACCATGGACCAGAGGGAGCATAAATGACATATAATAGATTTAGATCTCCACAATGATTGGAGATACAGGAATTTTCAGTTTCAGAATACAGAACAACTGTGTATGAAATGTTTGAAGATGTAAAAGATGCAGTCACACAGAGTAGACAATAGGCTAACAGAAATAACTAGAAAGATTTTTTAATAGAACTTCTATAAATAAAAAATATAGTTATTGAAACAAAAAACCTAAATGGACTGGTTAAACAGTAGATTAAATCCAGCTGAAGAGAGGATTAGAAATTACCCAAAATGCAGCGAGGGAAGGAGATAGAAACCATGAACGAGAGATTAAGTGATTGTAGTCCACAGTGAGAAGGTCAAACATGAATATAATGGAGTTTCAGAATAAGAGGAGAAAGAGATTTGAAGAGATAGTGGCATGATTCTTCCAACACTAATGAAGAACATAATAACACATCCAGGAATCACAACATGCTCATCTCTTCATATACTATCATCTCTGAAAAGATTGAGTTCAGGACTGATGAAGGCTCAGATCTCCGAGCATGGCAAGGGAGATAGAGGGTATGGGGAGGCTGAAGGAAACTCACTAAACATGGCTGTCCTGAGTTATCAAGGAGGGGACAGAGACATGGAGCTGAGTGGTTGTTGAAAGTAGGGTGCTTTAGGCTTTTGGTGCTATAGAAGTAGTGAGGTGTCTTGGTTCTCTTCCTTTGACCTTGCACCCCCCTCTGCAAGTCCCTCAGAGCAAGGCAGCCATGCCCTGTGGATGGCATCACCTGGGCTCACTTGCTGACCAACTTCCATAGAGACTGAGCAATGGGAGACCCTGGCAGGAAGGTGAAAGAGAGGAAGAGAAAGCGGTGATGGTCTTCCTTCCTTGCTCCCTCTCTGCTGTCATGTTTAAACACCTCATAATTAAACTGCAGAACACTAACTGCCAAGAGATCTTAAAAGGGGCGAGAGATGGGACGCCTGGGTGGCTCAGTTGGTTAAGCGGCTGCCTTTGGCTCAGGTCATGATCCCAGCGTCCTGGGATGGAGTCCCACATCGGGCTCCTTGCTCAGCAGGGAGCCTGCTTCTCCTTCTGCCTCTGCCTGCCACTCTGTCTTCCTGTGCTTGCTCTCTCTCTCTGACAAATAAATTTAAAAAAGAGGGGGGGGGCGAGAGAGAAAATATGGCTCATCCTTAAAGGAATGACAATTAGACTAACAGTTGCCTCAACAGCAATGGAAATCAGAAGACTGTGGAATAATATTTTTCAATTGTTGAGAGAAAATAGCTTAGAGCTTAGAATTGTGTACTCAGAAAATCACATTTTAGGAAGGAGGGTAAAATTAATATGTTTATGAATACTCAAAAAAGAGGGGTTTGCTATCAAAAGATTGTCACTAAAAGAACATCTTCTGGAAGGTGTGCTTCAGGAAGAAGGAAAATGATGTCAGAAGGGTGATCTTAGATGCCAAATGGAATGGTGAGCAACCTGGTTGTCTCAGTCAGAGGAACATGTGACTCTTGACCTTGAGGCTGTGAGTTCCAGCTCCATGTTGGGTGTAGAGATTACTAAAAGAATAAACTCAAAAAAAACCATATATGCATGTGAACAAATGGGCAAAAATCATACACACATGATCAAATAATATTGGGAGGAAAAAGGAATACTAATGTCAAGTTATAAAGTTAAGAAAAATGACAAAAGTAAAATATTGGACAAGAATCACATGCAAGTCAGGAGGGGAGCTCAGAGTTTACATCTCATAAGATCCTTAGGGCACCTGGGTGGCTCAGTTGGTTAAGCATCTGACTCTTGGTTTCAGCCCAGATCATGATCTCAGGGTCATGAGATCAAGCCCCTGAGCCCTACATGGAGCTCCATGTTGAGCTCTGTGCTCAGCATGGAGTCTGCTTGTCTCCCTGTGCTCTTTCCCCACTCGCACTCTCCTTCTCTCTCAAATAAATAAGTAAAATCTTTAAAAAAGTCTCCTAAGATCCTTAAAAGTATTATTAGAGAATAAGTATTGGCAAACATTTTCTATAAAGGGGCAGCTAGTAAATATTCTAAGTTTTACAGACCATACAGTCCCTGTCATGAATACAAAACTCTGGCCTCATAGGGTGAAAGTAGCCATAAATGGTACACAAATGAAAGAACAAGTCTGTGGTCCAATAAAACTTTATTTACAAAGACTGGTGGTGGGCAGGTTTGATCTGCCTATACTCTCTCTAGAGGAAAGTTAAAATATTATTAATTTTTTCTCTTTGTCAGTTAAATATACATGATAAAATTTTAATCGTGATCACTAAGCAAGTAAAAATAAAGTCTATATAGGCCAAGTAAGTAAAAAGGAACAATGAAATAAGGAAATAAATATACCCACAGACAGACAATAAACCACAAACAATCCAAACAGTAGCAAGGAATGGGAAAGAAAAAGAATCACAGAAAAAGCAAGACAAATAAAAAATAAAAAAATAAGATAGCAAACCAAGTCCAAGTATAATACTTGCTATTACTCACCAAATATGCAAGTGAATTAACTAGCCAATTAAAAAAACAAATTATCAGATGGCACGTTTAAAAAATGTAACTATATGTCCATTACCAAAGTCACACTTAAGGCCCAAGAATGCAGAAAGGCAGAAAGTAAAAGGAAAAAAAAGACACACCAGCCAATTAGTAACCCAAAGAAATCTATATTGGGGAATACAGATTTTAAGATAAAAAAAGCATTATCAGGGTTAGAAGGGGTCACTAGATCATTATAAAGGATTCAGTTCCTCAGAAAGATAAAACAATTCTAAACTTGTATGCACCTAATAAAGTAGACAAAAATACATAAATATTGGCAGAATAACAGTCCTTTGGGAGATGCTGGGAGTAGGTGATGACTTTAGGAGCTTAATAAGATTGAGCACTTAAGCAACCAGAGTCATAAAATCATGTGCTTCCTATCCTTAAAAGTAGAGCCACACCCCAAAATAAAGTGGTGTTAAGACCACCTAACACCATGAAAAGAAGGGTGCATGCGTGTGTATGTGTGTGTTTTAAACTTAATTAATTAGAGAAATTCCCAAAGGGATGTGTGTGTGCGTGGGGGGAGTGCTAGAGGATTCCTATTTACATAATAGCCCAGAGGCTGGCTGGAATCCATTATTAGATTCCGTGCACATGTGCCCTGGAAAAACTGAGCAGAGGGGAGAGCCCATATGGCCAGCAGAAGAAGAAAGCTAGTGTGATCGGTTCACAAAGGTAATACTCCCCCTACACACAAAGGAGATCCCCTAGCTTCATTTATTTCAGAAAACGGTGGCTGGCCAGCTAAGGTAGATATTAGGAACACTGGGAAAAATCCTCTAGGGGGGAAAAAACACTCTAAACACAATTCTGAGGTCCTTAATCATCATTCACTTCATCCCCATCCATTAGTCAGTTTAGGCTGCGGAGCTGTACACATAATACTGAGAATACCTGCTCTTTGCCTTCAAAGATCAGCCGTTGCCTTTATAGACTAAAGGCAAAAAGTCTGTGAAAACACAGAAAACATGCCCATCTCTTCATAGACTGTCATCTCTGAAAAGACTGAATTCAGACCGATGAAGGCTCAGATCTCCGAGCATGGCAAGGGAGATAGAAGGTATGGGGAGGCTGAAGGAAACTCACTAAACATGGCTGTCCTGAGTTATCAAGGAGGAGACAGAGACGTGGAGCTGAGTGGTTGTTGAAAGTAGGGTGCTTTAGGCTTTTGGTGCTATAGAAGTAGTGAGGTGTCTTGGTTCTCTTCCTTTGACCTTGCACCCCCCTCTGCAAGTCCCTCAGAGCAAGGCAGCCGTGCCCTGTGGATGGCATCACCTGGGCTCACTTGCTGACCAACTTCCATAGAGACTGAGCAATGGGAGACCCTGGCAGAAAGGGGAGAAAGTGGTGATGGTCTTCCTTCCTTGCTCCCTCTCTGCTGCTGGAGAGCATCCCTTCAGGACTCCTAAAGCTCCAAAGATCCTTTGGCTATAAACAACCCTACCTTAATGCTGATGGCTAGCATTTATTGAGTGCTTACTGTGTTCCAGTGCTTACTCTAACCCAGCACTGTATACAGGTGAACTTGCTGAATCCTCCCAACAACCCCATCAGGACAGTACTCTATTTATAGATGAATAACTGACACAGAAAGGTAACTAATTTGCTCAAAGTCCCATCAGTTACTAGGTGCAGAGCTGGGACTCCAACCCAGGCTATTTGGCTCAATTGAGTGTCTATTTTTAAGCTCTAATAGAAGCCATACATGTAATATTTTTCTACTAACCGTATTTAAAAAAATGAGAACTGAAATAAGGAAAATTAAGTTTAGTAATATATTTTTATAAACCCAATATATCCAAACTATCATTTCAACATGTAATCAAATATTTTAGAAATGAAGATGTTTTGCATTCTGTATTTTGGTATGAAGTCTTTTTTAAAATCCGGTGTGTACTTGATACTTACAACACATGTCGTTTCCGACACTGAATGTTCATTGGAAATACTTGATCTGTATTTAGATTTCATAAAATTTACAGTTGAAGACATAAGTTAACGTACTGAAGTCATTCCAACATCTCCAAAAGTTTTCCAATAATGAATTGAACAGGACTTCTAATTTTCAAATTCCTAATAAGCTTTTTATATTAGAATGATTTTACATTTACAGAAAAGTTGCAAAGATGGTACAGAGGTTACCATATATAAATTACGCATTTCCCAATTGTTAGTATCTTAGGTTACTGTGGGACATTTGCCACAACTCAGAAGACAACATCGATAACAGTGGTAGAAACTATTTCCAGTTTTTCTTTGTATTTCGCCAGTTTTTTGATGAATGTCGTTATTCTGTTCCAGGATCCAATCCAGAACACTACCCTGTATTTATTCATGTATCCTTAGTCTCTTTTGGTCTGCAGTGGCTTCTTACACTTTCCTTGTTTCTTGTGACTTGGACATTTTTGAGGAGTACTGGTTGGGTGTTCTGAAGAATGTCCACCAAATAGGGTTTGGCTGCTGTTTTCCTCATGATGAGACTGGGGTGACAGGCGTGGGGGAGGAAAACTACAGGAGCGAAGTGCCTTTCTCCTCGCATCATATCAATGGCATGTGCTATTGACATGACTTATGACTGGTGATGTTGACCTGGATCATCTGGCTGAGGTCATGTTTGCCAGATTTCTGCACCCTAAATTACTTTTTACTACCTTCCATACTCTTTTCCTTGGAAACAAGTCACTGAGACAGCCTACACTTAAGGATGGTGGGGAAGGGGTGTGCATTAAGCTCCAAGTGTCAGGGTTTTTTTAAGATTATTTATTTGGCAGACAGAGATCACAAGTAGGCAGAGAGGCGGGCAGAGAGAGAAGAGGAAGCAGGCTCCTTGCTGAGCAGACAGCCCAATGCGGGGCTCCTTCCCAGGACCCTGAGATCGTGACCTGAGCTGAAGGGAGAGGCTTTAGCCCACTGAGCCACCCAGGCGCCCCCCCCAAGTGTCAGTTTTAAATGGAAAGTTATTAAAATTAAATAAGAACTTAGTTCTTCAGTCTTACTAAGCATATTCCGAGGGGCTCGGGCTGCTGTATTGGCTAATACGGCACTATACATTACCACATTTCCGTGTTCGAGGCAGCTGGTGAGGTACTGACATGGGCATGAGTTCATGGGAAAGAGGATCAGAGATGTTGAGACAATTAGTGAAGCACAAGAGGAGGCCAAGGACAAAAGATAACTTAATGAGAAGCATTAAGACAATAAGGGCTAGGGGTGTGTGTGTGTGTGTGTGTGTGTGTGTGCGCAGAAAGGGGAGAGAGTAGGAATGGAGAGATGTTCCAGAGAATGCACACCTTAACTGTGTGCTTAAACTGAGCCCTGGGTGTTGATTAGAAAGTTTGAACTCACAAATCTGGGCTTATGTTTCAGCTGTGCTGTTTCTTAGCTATCTGATGATCTTGGGTGAGCCACAAATCCTCTAAGCTTGTTTCCTCATCTGTAAAATGGGTAGGTCCTATCCTAGTACTTACCTCATGGGGACATTGCAAGGATCAAAGGATTGTTTCAAAGGGCTTTATAATCTTTGCTAGAACCTACAAATGGGAAGGCGTGGGATGGTGTTGATGGGAAATGAAAATTAGCTAGTCTCTTGGTAAATGGAGGTGTATTGGTTCCTCTTTTGTCCGTCCCAACCCCCAGATCCAGTCTCTCTGCCCCATTCTGTGCCTCGGGAACTTACACACTGCCATCAGCCAGTCTCCGTGGCCAGCTGGCATCCAGCTGGGGTTGGCCAATGTGAAACAGCAGCAGGAGCTCTGAGGGGCAAGAGAAAAAACCAGAGGATTTCTTCCTTGCTCTTTCTCTGTGTTGGCATCCTGTCTCTAGTAGTGTCTCCCCTCTCCAGGATGACAGGTCCCATGGGGGGACACCTCCCCCATGGCGCCAACTCTCAAAAGCTCCAGTAACACTGTTTCCTTCCCTCACTCCTTCAACCCTAGGAGTGGCATCAGCTCCCCACTCCTGCTGATTCCCGAGGGCCTCGCCATCTTGGTTTGTTCCCCTAACCCTGCCCATACTTCATTGTGGTGTTCTCTCTGGTTTTCGCTTAAATCATCTGGTATGAATTCTATGTCCCATTCGATCCCTGACTGTGGTCGGAGAAGATGGTAAGGAAGAGAAAGTTGAGAGTGACATATAGGGTCAGCTGAAGGACATGAGAGCACGAGGCGATGGCCCCACTGCAAGGACTGTAGTGACTGAACTGGGCGGGGGGTGGGGTGGGGGCAATCGGGCTCTGAACAAACACGATGTCACTGAAATCAGAGGCGAAAAGACACATGGGAGTAAAGTCATCCAGAAAGGCATGGAAGATGCCAGCAGTGGGGCTGAGATAGAGAACAAAGAGGGAGAAGAGTTTAAGGCTACAGTGACATTTCCATGCCAAGTACACCAAGAAGTCAGCCAGACAGCGAGAGCCTGGATTCATACTAGATTCATACTAGTGGGTTTCAGCCCACTCCACAGAAGCTCTGGGACCAACATAGGCCCTCAGAGTTGCCCCCAGGCAAGGCAAATATGTGGGCCTTTCTTTATACTCCCACTTTGACAGTCGGGAAATGCAGGCTGCCCCAGGGGAGGGGTGTGATCGATGGACAATTCTTGAAGGGATGTTTCGCTGAGAATACTCAACAGCCATCAATTCCCACTTCCTGGAGGAATGAACACCCTAGTCCCGAAAGGAGGATCTGGGGAGCACAGCAAAGCATGTGTTACATAAATACGTAACTGGCCAGGATAATTGCAGGGAGCAAGAGGTGCTACAATGATACCCCTAGATGCTGTGGAGGTTTCAGAAGAGTAAGACATGGTCTCTGTTCCCAGGGAGCTTGCAGTGTAGTCAAGGAAGATAAGGGATATAGAAAATTAGCAAGCAATACCAGGTGGCATGGCACTACTGCTAACAGATGGTACAAACAAGGATAGAAGCATCCAGATCCTCTTTAGGCTAAATGGAATTTCACAGGTGGAAGTGTCAGGGGCGTAGTTTTGGTCAAGAAGAGTAACTGGAGAAAAAACGATGATCTGGGAATGGGCATGAGGTGTTGCAGTGTTTCATTTGTGGAACGAAATAAGTCTGAGAGTTTGAGTCCAGGCAACTGGGAGAATGATGGGCCCACCAGTGTAGGTGGGACGTTCAGGCAAGTGGAATATGGGATCAGATTCCTTCAGAGGGTTTGGTAATGAGAGGTACTTCAGGAATACGATCTGTAGAGCTAATGCCTTGAAACCAGGAAGGAGAGTGAGAGCTCCCTGAGTGAACATCTACGAAAAGAATGGAAGGCTAGAAAGCTCTGAGAGGCATACCTCCAATACTTAGACAGTGGGTCATGTACTCCTATCCGACCTACACACTTGGTCCTTGAAAATATATATCCTAAAGCATTTTCGGAAGGGCAGGCTAGTCAACAAGACCCGTAAGTATCAGGTAGAAAGAGAAATGGCAGCAGGTTCAGGGCCTTGGCCCTGGGCCTTGGTTGGAAAGACTTTGTTGGCATCAGGGTTCTATGCATTCCAAGGGTTTGAACTTGAAGGGGATGTCATTTTTGTTAACCTTTAACCAAGAAGGCAGCCAGAGAGGGGATAAGTGATCCGCTCAAAGAGGAATAGTGGTTGCATTCAAAGAGGGAATAGGAGATCACTGAGGCGTTATTGCGAGCGACCCCGCGACCCTTCTCTTCGTTGGAGGATTGATGGAGAAAAGGCTCCCCCCACTTTTTCTCCAGGCATTAAAGGTGAAGTCCCGGGAGTTCTAAGGAAAGGATGACAGGACAACTTGAGAAATTAAGAAGGATATGTATCAACTGAACAAGGAGGCGTTTATCCAAGACCTCTAAAGCAACTGAAGAAAATGTATTAACCTCCTAATGAAAATATTGTTATCAAATTCATCATTGGAGACAGCTCTTTGGGTAACGGCTACATTCACTATTTTAGGAAGTTGCTTAGTGAGATCCTGAAAAAGAACGGAATTTGGTCTCACAGTTTTGAAGTGTGCCTAGGACAGCGATTGAAAAGTGTTAAGTCAGAAGCTGCCATGATGTGGTAGACACTAAGGCATAGTGATCCCAGTGGCTGCTCTAGACTCTTCAAAATCACAGTGAGGGGGTGCGTGGAGGTCAGAGGACCGAGGAGAAAGAGAATGGCAAGTCGGCAAGTCCTTCAAAAGCATAACACTGAATGAGGCTGGTAGCCCAGCTCACTCACAGAACTGTACCAGTATCAGTTTCCTGGGGTTGCTGTCCTCCTGCCATCACATTAGATGTCCCCCCTGGGAAAATCTGGGTGAACGGTATGTGGGCCTCTACGTCCTGTTACTGCAGCTTCCTGTGAGTCTATAATTTCAAACAAAATGTCTAAAAGACATCATGCGGTGGGGAGGTGAGAACAAGCCTTGTGAACTATGATGAGTATTTACGCGGCACAGTTGTTAACACTTTCATGTACGTTATCTCATTTGTACCTCCCGACGGTGCTGTTACGGAGCAGAGGTTGTACTGTTATCCCTGTTTTGTAGATGAAGAAACTGAGGCTCAGAGAGGGAAAGTAACTCACCTGTGGTCACAGAGAGCAAATTGCTAAAGCAAGGCTCAGATTCCCGTCTCTGAGTCCCAAATGCCACGATGCCCTGAGTCCAAATCCCATCTGGCCTGCATTGGGCCACACAGACGCAGACCCCGAGATGAGGATTTAAGGGCAAGAAGCTTATTTGGGAGGTGATCCGAAGCTCCGGCAGGGGAGAAGGGAAGCACAGTGGGAAAGAGTACGTGTATTGCCTGTGCGGGCAGTTGGGGCTCACTCCTGCTGGGGCAGCTCTGGGGGGATCTCAGTAGAGCGTGCTTTGGAGTTATACCCGATTAAGGCGGGCGGGGGAGAGGGGGAAGCTGGCATATGTACCTCCCTGTCCATCCTGTATTGAATGAAGGCAGTGCTCTTGGGGTGCTCATTTCATGGGTCCTCTAGATGACTCCATTGTCAGGCCACGAGAAAACCTCAGGCAGAGAATTGAAGACACTGCTCGAAGCTGGACACTGTCAGCGTATATACTGGAAAGGTTAATGCACAGGGGATGAGGGCAAGGTCCCCCACCAGCAGTGACTGTCCCTTGGTTCTAGCATCCTCGCTCTGAGCCTTCTGCCACTCAGACTTGTTCCTCTCCTCCTAGAATACTCTCCAGGCACAGGTGTATACCCACACCCATACAGATAGGCTGGAACAAGGGAGGGAGGGAGGGCTGCCCTTACCTTGCTTGTTGGGCCCAGGAGTCAGCACCCAAGAGTGAAAGAGCAGCAAAAAAGGCGTGTGTGCATGTGTGTACATGGAGGCCAGATGTGTGCACATCTGTCTTTTGGCACATCTCCACTGTGATGAGCCACCACCTTGTTCCAAAAGCAATTTGAGACCAAGGAGAAGATATAAAATGCTGGTGTCCAGTGGGTCAGAGGTTAAGTCAAAAGTCAGAGGTTAGTTGGCATTTTTCGTTGTACCAGTAATAGCACTTGATTTCGTTTGGTGTACCGAGATTCTGGAGAAATGGGCTGGCCACGTGGTGGCGTGGGGGAGGGTAGAGGCAGAGTCAGCCAAGGTCGTTCTCATGGTACTTGCCGCCCACTAAAGAATTGATTGGCTCATTCCTTATTCATATAGTGTTTCTTCTCCAGGGTACATGCTGATATACTCTTCATCTCTGTGGGCTAATGTAATCATTATGTGCACACTCTAGAAATTAGTGCCATTTCCCCCTGCTTGTGCCTAAAATAGACATTTCAGACATTTATAACTCTCAGTCATTTTAAATCCAGTCTTTTGCCCCAAGTATGTTCCCAATTAGAGCCATTTTGCTCTGTGGTTGATACCATGAAGTGGAACACATGTTCTGATCTTAAAAAAAAATCTTTTAAATAGCAAAGGTATACTGTGTTTCCCCCTATTATAATAATTGAAAAGCAGCTGATGGAATCTTTCTTGACTGTTTACCCAACCATAAAAATTTGACCCTTGAATTAAAATCATAAAAATATCCAGAGGATGTAATGCCTTGAAATATAGAGCATTTTTTTTGTCTCTATAAAACTTCCACAGCTTTAATTCATTATATCTTCACAGGTTTTTTCATATTTAAAAGCTACCATAAGGTTGTGATACCAAGTCATGAATAATAAAATAGTGTTCAGTTTTGGTACATGTAACATCATTTTGTTTCCCAATTTAGTATCAATTCCTTCTAAATCATAGCCAGATTCTTGCATTAATACTATCACATTTTGTAAGCCTACATATGAACAAACATAAAACCACTTTAACCTAGAAAATGTATTTGGATTTATCCATATTTTGATTCCATGCTCTTTCTTGTGCCCTTCAAACTTTTTTCTTTTTTTTCTTCACCCATTTTCTCATCATAAACTGGAAACCGCATCTCCTGACCGCCCGATGCCCTTCCATTAGGTCTACCTCCCTTTCCAAGGAGCTGGCAATTTAAGTGGGCCCGTCTCTTGATGCCAGGCTCACCTGGACGGGGCCCATTAGAGTTTCCCAGGTATAAGACCCAAGGTACAGATCTGCCTCCCATTACAACTACACTTTCTCTCAAATCTGTGAACAGAGAGGAGCTCAGTGCAAGCAGTGCTCACCAGGCAGAGGCACTGGGAGAATTAGGCTGCTCTGCCAGTACTGTGTCAGCATAGAAACTCAGCTCCGGTGGTTTCGCGGTGATCTACCGCTGAGCAGGTGCGCCTGAGCAACTGAACACACCATGAATAATCAAAGGGTGCTCAGACGCATCGTGAAATGGCAGAGGCTACGATGTAATTATGAGCAAGTATTAAGCAGTACCAGCAGAGCCTGCCATTCAACTCAATTTAATTTTAGAAAGTAACTTGGCGTATGATATGACAATCTTGGCTTTGCCAAGAAAGGGCAATTCAAAAGCAGCCTGATCATCAACCATTGGAATCATTTTGTCAAAGAAAAGCCATTTGAATAGTCAGAAGTGCCAGAGGTAAAGCGCCTATCAGTGCACATGAATATAGCAGTGGGTGCCCTTCTAGGGAAGGTGGGTCTTTGTCTCAGTGGGACCCAGGTTCGTGGAGAAAGGGATGAGTGAGTCCTACTGTCTTAAGGGAAAGTAGAGACTATACCCCAGCCTCCACGTTTTGATTTCTCTACCTGGGGAACTATAATGAATTCCTGGTGAGCAAGCATTTTGTCTTAATCCGGAGACGGAGGTCCTCTTAAATTGCCCATGACTTTGCAAAAGCTTCTTTATATTTGCAATTTTAATGAATTTCTTTCTTCTTTTCTTTTCCTTTTCCTTTTCTTTTTTATTTTCCCTTCTCTTCTCATCTTTTTTTTTTTTTGAGATTTGGCTCACGGGACAGTGCACAAATAGAGTGTACAGTTTAATGAATGTTTACCTGTGTCTGCACCCATGTGAGTTCATCAGATCAAGATGTAGAACATTTCCAGAGTCCCACAAGTCTCACTCCTGCCCCCCTTAGCCACTACCCCAGGGTAAGCACTATTCTGACCTCTAGTGCCGTAAACTGGAATTGCTGGGTTATAGGGTATATGCATGTTTAGTTTTAATAGGTACTGCTGAACCTTTTGCAAAAATACTGAACCAATTTATAATCCTCACCAATTACTTTTTGTTTGCCTAGATTTTTTTGTCATTGGCACTGCAAATTCTTGACAACTCTTCGCTTGCTGGTACTTGACCTAACCCATGACAAGTTTTCTGTAGGGTGTATAAGCCAGCATGGCTGTTGTCATTTGCTTATGGTGGCAACCACAGAATGAGCAATATGGTGGCACACTATGATTTCACAGTCACCATGGGTGTTACTGTGGATTTCACGGTAAGTCTTCACAAGACAAAACAAGGTCATCTTGGTAGATCTCAACAAATCATGACCTGTGTCATTAACTTCTGAGACCCTTAAGCCTAAAGTATTTCTGCCTCCCGGGCAAGGAAATGCCCTCTTCTCAAAGGGCTTCTAAGAGGTTTGGAAAAGAGTGGATATTAAAATTTAGGAGTGTGAGAGGAAGCCAGGGGTTTTACCAATGGGAATGTCATCATTCAGGCCCCCATTTCCGATCTAAACCAGCTGATAGTATCTCTACATTTTTTCTTTCTTTTTCAGAATTATCATTAGGCTTACATTTTTTTTGTTTCAGTTTTTATCCACCTAGTCTTGGAAAAATGCGTACCTTTAAAGATCTGGGCACAGCTGACAGAGGGTGTACGACACAGTCTGTTTGGTATTCATGCATAGGTTATTAGTGCCATTTGTTTAGAATTTGGTTTTATTTTAAATATTACTCAAAAAAGAAGAGCAAAGACACCAAGTGGCAGTTTATCTGATCCACTGAAAATGTTGCAATTAATCTAATCCTTTTCCAGGGATTTAGAAATGAAACAAATACATAACTGCCTACCAGAGAACACCTCTACATTTTCTTGCCACCAACCAAGCCAAGAATGCATGCCCAGTGACAGGAAGTGTTGTCTGGGGGATTGCTTTATGAACAGCCAGCAAAAGGAGGATATAAAAAGGGGAAAGTAAATGAAGCAAGACTGACCAAATATAGATAATTGTTGAAGCTAAGTGATGGGTACAGGGGGTCCACCCTCCTATTTTCTCTACATTTGGGAATTTGTTTTTCATAATAAAAAATTTAAAAATTATATCAACAATAGCAAAATCAAGTTAATAATTAAAAGGTCTAGAACTTTAGAAAGAGCAGAGTTTTAAAAGTAATTTATGGAAATATGAATGTGGACTGGTATTGCAGTTATCTTTTTAAAAACAATCCTTCTTATCTTTTAGTGATACGCCCAGAAATATTTATGGATGAAATGACATGATAGTTGGTTTTTACTTAGGAAATGGGTGAGGTTGGTCATGGGTAAATGGTTGTTGCTGGATGACAGAGCTATGGGGGTTCATATACTGCTCAGGCTGTCTTTGTGTACACTCAGAAATAACATAAAAAGGTAATTTTCATATACATTCAAGGAAAACAGATCAGTACCAGGTGATTGCAGATTTGTTTTTCTCTTCATACTTAGGGTGTGAAAAGCTTACATTTAAATGCTTTTATGAAACTAGCTATTGTATAAAGCACCTCTGAAATTATTCTTTCATTTGGGGAATGCATTAAAACCAATAAAGATTGGAATTGCAAGTCCAAACAAAAAGGTAATCGTGGGGCTCAGATAAACATCACCCAGTGGACCGACCAGTTCCCATGGTTCCAAGGTTACCAGTGCAAAGGTGCCTGGGGAGGAGGGCTGTAGGGCTTCTGAGCCTCTGTGGCATGTCCAGGTATCACCAGTCAGTGCGCTGGATCAGGCAGGGGTGGGACAGACCTTCCTCAGCCGGGCCTCTCCTAAACATTTACAGACCCTCTTACCAGGGCTAGGTTTTTTTGGGCAGTATCAGAACATAGGGTATGACACGTGCACCACGGGGAAACCACGGGGCTGAACATGGCAGTGTGTGCCGTGGAGATGGACGCTGGCTCAAAAGCCAGAGCCAGAATCTCCGGGTTTAAATCTGGAGCTGTGTGACCTTGAGTAAGGTATTCAACCTCTCCATGCACCAGCTTCCCCATCTTTCAAACAGAAGTGATTATATTAATACTCCATCTCATGGGATTATTATGAGGCCTACCCAAGGTCAAGCCTGTAGAACAGAGTCTGTTATAGTCATTATTATCATTATCTGTTAGTGGGTCTGTCCTGAAACATCCTATTTACAGAGCAGCAGGCAAATGTGCAGATGAGAAATAGTCAGGCTTCCTGTTCTGTTCTACCCGCAGACCCCCTTGCCAGAGAGGAAGGGATGTTCACCGCAAGGGCTTCTGGGAGTAGAGTCTGAAGGATTCCTGTTGCAAGTACAAATCTCCTTAAAGGTTAATATTTTAGCTTAAAATTCCCACAGGTTTTTGCATCCTGCACCATAATATAGCTATGTCTGTTCTATTATAGAAATAATGTGACCCATCCTATAGGTTGGTTTTTTTTTTTTT
>RCUC01068666.1:0-53414 GCA_003697995.1 Taxidea taxus jeffersonii
GGGGGGGGGGGGTCTCTGCTCAGCAGGGAGCCTCCTTCCCTCCCTCTCTCTGCCTGCCTCTCTGCCTACTTGTGATCTCTCTCTCTGTGTCAAATAAATAAATACAATCATTAAAAAAAAATAGAAGTCCCATCTCTATCAGTGAAAAGAACATTATAGCTGTTAAAGCCATGGAAGGCAGGCTGGGAAAAAAGTAAACTAAGGGAATTAAAAGCAGGTTTAAAAAAAATAGAAAAAAATTTTATAGAAGACAAAGGAGATAAAACATAGATATAATTGGCATCACTGAGTGCAATGAGGACAAATGAAAGAAAAATAAAGTAAATCAAATAGCTGAACATGTCGGACTCTTATTTAAAACTTCAAAACACTTCCCACTCTCGTCAGAAGACTCCAAAGCCTCATGTGCTGACAAGTTTCTTCATGGCATGGACACCAGAGTAGATCTGGCCGAGAGGTCAAGTCAGGGCCCTAGACTATCAGCCCTCGTAAATTAAATAGGGGTTCATTACATGGAATGTGATGAGAAGCCGTTTGGGCCTCTGCAAAGGGGATTACATGATCGTCTTGTGTTTTAGGGCAGCAGGCTGCTGGGGTGCATGGGGAGAAAGGGAGGGTAGGTTATGAGTTTTACTGGATCTGTCCACCCTACAGTGAAACCCAAGTAGACTTTTGTGGCAGGTTGTTGCCTGGAAGGCAGTTCTCCTGTCCTGAAATGTTTTTACAAGGCATTCCATTAGTCAAAAGGAAGGATGTTTCTTCCTATCTGGTGTGGAGCTCCTGCACAGTTTTCATTTTTTTCAGAACTCCAAGGGCCCATTTGTCCCTTTAGCTTGGACTCTGAACTACAAATATCTTCTCAGAATGCTAATTATGGAATGTGCATAACTCATGGTCCATTTCTATTCCCCAAGGCCCAAGTTCTAATTTTAGGAATCCAAAGCCATTCAGTGAGAGCATGCCTACCCTCAGACGTTCAAAGAACTGTCATCTGGAGGACTACCAGACAATACACATCCATGCGACCAGGGCCCCAACCTGGGCTGCATTTGTCACATGTCACGCCTCTATGTTACTGCTTCCAAGAAGGGTGGGAGGGAGGCCAGGGGAGGAGAATCCACACTGAACTCAGATGAGATGAGAGGTACCATTTCCCCAGCAGCAATGGATATTAGAGCAGTATGTGTAAACCCTTTCACTTCTAGGATGAGAAAATAGTTATAAAAGTATCCTGTCCCGTTTCTCATCCACATGTAAGACCTAAATAAACAACAGCACTATTTACAAGATGAGTAGTATTATTGTTGTCTCGTCTATGAATGCCCAGCTCAGGCATTAACCCGTAACTCACTAGAGGACATGATACAAATGTCTTTGGAATTAAATTTTTAGTTCCAGATACAGGAGGTAATACAAAATATGTTACAAACATTTATAATAAGAGATGGCTATTTTGATAACACAGAATTGTGATAACAGACATATTATTTCTTTGTTTTATAAAGAAGATACTAGGTAAATATATGAGGGCATATGAAATCACAATCCTTAGATGAGGGACTAGCGTTTCCGTAAAGGCTTCTTTCAGAATATTAATCAAGTTTTTCCTAAATAAAGAAGTTCTACTGTTGAGTGAACATGGATGTATCTGATTATTTTCTTTAGGACTCATGGAAGTCTTCAGATATCCTGACATGCAATGTGATTCTCTAAGAGCGGGCTCTACTATGTATCACTTCCCACACTCATTGGCCTGGCGCTTTTTTTTTTTTTTTAACTCATCATCTACTACTATCTCTCAGAACAGATATTCAGTGGAAGTCACTTTGGGAATCACTATACTAGAAAGAGAAAGGGTTATGCCCATTATTTTGATGAAGGACTGCTGTTAACTTCAGAGTAAAGGGGCCAGGAGAGATGCCTTAAAAAAAGGAAGGGTGGGGACAGCTGCCAGTTCCACTCCTCACCCCGAAGAGAAACTCTTTTAACAGAAAGGCAGCAAGTGAGAGATGACCAGAGTCATGGTGAACGTTTGATCTGGGAAGTCCATTGTCAGCGCTCTGTCTGACTGCTGCAAATTCCTCCTTGAGGTCTTTAGTTCTAGAGCCATCTGCACGTGGTCATAGCTGTCCTGCCACCCCCTCGTTAACACTGATGGAGACTGGCTCAGGAACACACTCAGAGGTTACCTGTAGCTTCAGAGTCTGTCTGGGCTCCATAAAGCACAGAATGCTGCCCAGAGTGGAAAGGAATTGTCCTGTTCCAACCATGAACAAGTTTCCTCCAGCCGGATCCTCCCTATGCCCCGCCCTGTTCCTACCCTTCCCAAATCACTTTCATGCTCAGCTTAGTTTCCTCTTGGGAAAAAAACACAGACAGGCACCTGCCCCCTTCTCAGCAGTCCTGTGACATCCTGGATATGCCAAGGCTCTTCTCTACCAACATTCCTATGCCCTAGCCCCTTGGTTGTGTGTCAAGAACACAAAAGAATCCAATCAGGTTAATTAATGTGCTCACGTATATTCCTCTGAACAATTCTAGAGACAGGACTCCAGACCTGACACCTAATGCCCACATTTGTTCTTGCCATCCTCCAGATCAATTTTTAAAGTATTAACAAAACTCAGTGTTTATGAAAAAAAATAACAAAACTCAGAGTTTATGAAAAAACAAAACAAAACCTCAGGGTTTACTACCACCAGTCCTTATGATCTGCTTGTAAATTATGGGTGAAAAGCTGCCCCAATCCCCCAGATTCTGCTAGTTTTCAAGAGAAGTGTTTAAGTATTTAATCCCCAGGAAATGATGAAAATCATTAAAGGTTTAACAGGATGCCCTCTGGGGTCTCACTTATTAATTTAGCAAACATTTATTGAGTGCCTAAAATACGCCTGACAACTGAACTGGAACATAATGATAAACAAAAACACAAACCTGTTTTTTAGGTTCATAGAACTTACGGTGAAGAGGGTGGGGGAGAATGGGGAGGAGGGTAAATGAAACAGGCAATTATAATAGAGACTGTTAAGTGTTAAAAGAGATGTCAAAACAGGTTGCTCTGGAAGGAAATGGTCAGATCTTCCGGATTTGGCAGTGAAGGGGGGAGGTGTATGGAGGGGAGCCTTTCCAGAGAAGGGGACGGGACGCCTGAAATTGGACCAGACAAATGAGCAGAATTTAGCCAAGCAGGTCCAGGATGGGCTTGGGTTAGAGGGGAAGGGGAGCTGCTCAGAGAAGGGAGAGAAGCCTCAAAGATCATGGCAGCTAGAGGGAAGGGCCTGGATCTGGAGGGCATATGTAGTGTGCCAACTGTAGGGATTGGGCATGGAAGGAGAGCAAATTAAGCTGGAGAGCTCTAGGAAGACAGGGAAATTAAAAAAAAAAAAAAAAACTTGATGCAGTGGCAAGCACTCTAACCTTAACCTGCATGGATACCAGGGACCCATTTAGGGTGTCTCAAAACAGAACCATGATGGGATGGGATGTACATGTAAGGAAGTTCCCTCAGATTCTCCAGAAACCAGAGATGACAGTCCAGTATTCCAAGGAGGGCAATGAACCAGGGAAGACTTGCAGGAGATGCCTCCTTCCTGGGTTCTGTTTCAAGTCTCAGTTTCTCTGGGAGTTGTTTGGTTTCCATCAGCTAGGCAGCTTTTGGCCATCCCCTCCTGGGTGACCAGGCCCACCCAGAAACCCAGCTGCACTGCCCTGGCTTTCTGCAGCATGGAAGAGACGTTGTCAGCAGCCAACAATTTATCTCTGCTCTGTTCTCCAGGGCAGAAGTCAAAAGCCTTAAATCACTGGACACACCCCAGGAGGGAAGGTTGGGACCACATTATTTCATGACTAGGAGGAACATGAACTTTTCACTCGGGGAGTGGTACCGCAATCTTTCCCGGCCCCAGAGGGACTCCCTGGAGCAAGAAAGGTGGACACCTGTCTGGATTGAGTGACTGATCCACGCAGGGGCCCCATAGCTGAAAAATAAATGCCCTGGATATTAGCTGGCTCTGGTCCAAGAACTCCAAAGCCCTTTCCTCTCTGAGAGGGAGGCCACATCCCTCCTTAGGGTGCAGCAATTTCCAATGACTTTAGGAGGAAGAAGAAATAGGGGAAATCTCACAAGTGACAGCCAAGCCCCTCCGGGAGGCTTGTCCTGAACGCGCCTCACCTCTGAGTGCCTTGCACGCTGCCCACCCACCGGCTCCTTTATGAAGTTCAGCCAACAGAGCCTCCAGCCCCCAGAGGGGAACGACCTAATTAAAATCACACTTTGCACCGCCAAATTGGATATGCTAGTCCCAGCTCTAAAAATGTCTTGGAAAAGTATCTGGAGTTGAGTGAGGCTTTCCCAGAAGGGACTTGTTCTTGCAAAAAAAAAAAAGTAAATTCAGCAGATGGCGGCAGGGGGAATCTCAGTTTTAAATATTCTGCTGGTCCATGGCTCACTCCTCTTGCTTTCTCCCTGGGCCCATTTCCTGTCACACGTTCTGGGGCATCCATCTCGCCCCTTCACATGAATCTTGTAAGAATGATAAGAGAGGACATTCATCATCGAGCACCACAGGCTGGGTAATGCAGTGACAGAAGGTAAGAACGTCAGGAACAGCAAGACTTGGGTTTGGTTTCTACCTTTTAATAACTGCTCAAGGGACGTCATCGCCTGAAACGAAGAAAGAGGGATGCTAAAATACCTCAGACAGGTGAAAAGTGCTTGATACACTGTGAGTGCTAGGAAAATGATAGTTCTTATTCTAATCATCAAATTCCTTTGTATTACAGGACTCTGATCAATAGAGAGTCACTGGAGAAGGACACGAGGCAATTATACATAATCCTTGAATACCTGCGAGTGAGCTGTTAGACCTTAGGGAAGCAGTTTGCCTCCAGGAGCCTCCACGATGTTTCGTATACAAGAAGAATTTGAAATAAGCACTCTCTAAGATGCTTTCTACCTCAAGCATATCCTAGAATTCAAGATTTGCCAGAGATTTATTTTCATTGTTCATTTACCCATTCACGTAACCAATATTTCAAATAAAATTGAGTGCTTACTCAACCCTCAGTGTATACCATCTACTGTATGCATAGCTATAGTGTATAGATACAGATCTCATCATGCAATCCTAACAATACAATTTTTAATAAAAAAATTTATTTTCTGTTTTAAGATTTGCTGAGAGTCTCACTGCCCCCAATCTATCTCCTCTGACACAGAGATGGTAGTCTTAAATAAGACTCTTAACTATGTAACAGAAGGGAAAATAATAACATATTTAGTAAGTGTTTATTACGTGCCAGATGCTGTGATCAATTCCTTGCAGGCTGTCCCGGACACATCTTCTGCCCCATGGTGGACTCTCTCAGCGCTCTTTTCTTCTAGCTCTCAACTGCCGGTACCACTTCAACTATTACAGCTTCTCCCCAAGGAGGGGTCATCAGCTTGACTCAATGAACAAACACTTCTGCTCGGGTCTGCATAGTTCCTGCCTCTTGGAGGAAGCCAGCAGCTTCCCCAGGAGGGTCAGCCTTTGGTGGCCCATGCAGACACAGCAGCATTTCCTGAATTTCAAGTTTTCCTTGCCACTCCAGACTTGGATGGAAAGCACAGCACAGGGGTGGGGATGAGGTTTTCTGAACAGCTGCTGAAAGGGTCAGATGCAGCCATCCAGAAGTGTGTGATATCAGTTTGAAAATCAGAATCAGGAGTATGAATCCCATTTCCTTCCTCTGTCATATGATGACCCTTTCTGAGGGATGGATTCTCTGAGCTAACTGCCTGGAGATGGCCCATATGACCAAATGGATCCACCCTCTTATGGTACTGCTGTGTCTCTTCATCACTGATCATGAAACAGTGGACAGCACGGCAGGGCATCACCTTGCATTTATGCCCATCCTTCCATATGTCACTTTCCTTTCTCTACATTCTTGCTATCCTGGGATTGCACCTTCCACAATTAAGTATTTGCACTTGGTCCTTGCATCAGGCTCTGTTTCCTGGGGAACCTGGGCTAAGACCATACAATATCATATTTACTTCTTACAACAACATATAGCACAAGAACTATTTTTATTCCCAATTTACAAAGGAGAATAAGTGTTTAAAGATGTAAAATGAGTTGGCCAATATCACAAAGCAAAAGTAAAAGAGCAAGTTAACTCTGAAACCATGGACTATCATATTTTCAAGCCAACATTGGTTCCCCCCCCCCCCCCGGTCTCTTTTTTGTTTTTATTTTATTTCATTTTTTTTTTCAGTATTCCAGCATTCATTGTTTATGCTCCACACCCAGTGCTCCATGCAATACATGCTCTCCATAATACCCACTACCAGGCTCACCACACCCCCCACCGCCCTCCCCTCCAAAACCCTCAGTTTGTTTCTCAGAGTCCACAGTCTCTCATGGTTTGTCTCCTCCTCCAATTTCCCCCAACTCACTTTCTTAACAACATCCCACCAGTATAATAAAATAATTTGCAAGGAAACATGCAATCAGCAAACACTTATTGAGTACCTCCTACAGAGCAGATGATTTTTTAGACATTAGAAAAATAAGGGTGAATAGAGATAAACATAATCCTGATCCCTAAGATGCACAATATTCTGTGAACACAGGTATTAGGGTAAGTAGCATTAGTCTGTATAACAGACAGTATAATCTCATCGGTTTAATATGAGAAAATGTATTGTTTTGTTCACATCACAGTGTAATGAGAGCAGTCCTGGTCATTAACCTTATAAGAATAATAATGGAATTAAGGATAAATTCAGGGTGTTTTGAAGCCCTATAGAGGGGGTCTAGACCATTAGAGGAGCACAGAGAAATGGTATGCTTCTACTGAAAGTCTGAAGAACGAGTAACAAGTGGCTGGGTAAAAAGCCTAGGTAGAAGTGATGTTTCGTTTATTTGTTTTTAAGATTTTCTTAGAATTAGTTTTTCAGAGAAGTTTTAAGTTTACATAAACATTGAGCAAAAGTACAGAAAGTACATCTTCCTCGCCCCCTTCCTCCCATAGTTTCCCCTATTATTAACATCTTACATTCCTGTGGTACTTTTGTTTTAATTGATGAACTAATATTTATAAATTATTATTAATTAAAGTCCATGGCTTACACAAGGGTTCATTCTTTGTGTTAAAGTGTTCTTTTTGAACAATGACATGACAGGAAACCAACACATGGTGCTGTTTTACTTCAGTATGGTCTAGCTTTCCCTGCCTTCCTGTGCGCCTTAGGCTTTGTCAATTACTCTCCCACTGAATGGCTCTAATTGTGAATTTCTGCTCTTCAGCATCCACTCACAGCTGGCTACTCTGTCAAAGACCAAATCCCAAGTCCTTATTTTCCTAGATATAAAGGTCCTCTATATGTTGCCCACTTCTCCAGGCTCCTCTCCTCTGATGTGTCTACTTTTACTTGGTACTGTAGCAAAATTTCACTTTGGCAATTACATACTAGAATTTATGTGAAAATATTTTTTTCTCCTTACCTTAAGCCATCCCTCTGCCTAGAATACCTTTCTCCCACTGGCATAAGCTCATAGTCTGCCATCTTATAAGGGTCCGCTGCAAAGTCAGGGCTCAGATTTCCATGATTCCTTTCTCTCCTCTGGGTTCTCCTATACTTAGTCTTCCTGTTGCTTATGAGACACTAAGTATATCATTCCTTGTATTTAATTAAGCCTTTTTCACTTGTTATCTTTCCAAAGGTAGAAGCCACACTTACACACCTTTGTTGCCTCCATAACACTGAGCACAGGCCTGCTCATTTAGCAGGTCCATAATAAGTATGTTCTGTCTTGTGATTAGAACCTCCTGTCACCTTTCTGGTTTCCCCATTATTGGATCCTAAAGCAGAATTCTCACCCTGATTATTCTAGGATGCACAATAGAGAATGGCTCTCAGTTCTTTGTATCTTTGTATAGTATGACTAGCACAGTGGATGTTCCATAAATGTAGAATAAAAGAATCAGTTCCTGGTCTCTGGACTTACAGAACTTTCTGATTCTAACCTGTCCCTCTATAGTAGTTGTTGTTGGTGCCCACACAGATTCCCTTCCATTCCTCTGCAGTTGTAAGTCTTGGCTGCTGGCAGCCCAGAGCACTCACAGCTAGAGTATTGCACTTGGCCAAGGGTGAGTTGTCTTGCTCAGCCGGACTAGGAGGTAGCCCTTGCCTTCATGCCCCTTGGAAATAAAGCAGCAAGAAAACTGTTTCCCCTTCCTTCAAGATGGTGCAATCATGGCACCAAGGATGCTTCAGAGTATCCCATTAGACCAGGCTGAATCTCTTGTCTAGCTTCTTCCTTCGCTATTAGCAGAGATCTCTGTGCTTTCCCCCCAAAAAAGGGCCTCTACTACTGGAGGGTTTTAGAAAGCAAGGGAAATTGCTAGAAAAGTATATACATATACACAGCATTTTTATGCACCTCAAACACAGACAAAACTCTCCATAATCCAAGCTTTGTATAGTATCAATCTGCCAACCCAGCAATATTCCCCCACTGATGCACGCTTTTGTTCTCTACATCTCCAAAGTGCTATCTTTGATTTGTTCCGGCTACAATTTCTCATTCCTCCGAAACTCAGTCCAAGTCCTGGTCTACGATTTGTAACCCAGGCCATAATACTACGCATTTTGCATTTTTCCAAGAGTTGCTTCTTCTTCTTATAGCTTCTATATTTCTTTCCTTATACTTTTCTTTCCCCTGTGATCACAGCTGAATCTCTACTGGCTCTCGGGGACCAGGGAGCAATAATTCGAAGTGGCTTGGTAGAGAGTTCCATGGCAGAGGGCCAGGCCAGTTCTCCCTTCCAACAGCTCAACCCAAAAAGAATGGAAGGAGAAAAATAGAGCACCCTGGAGGCAAGAATCCTTGAAAAGCCCCTTCTCACTTAGTGAGACTGAAAAAGTTCTATTCATGACTTTTACCACCAGGTTTAGGCCTCTGCTGAAAAACAACAAGGAATTTGGAATATCTGTTTAAAATGAGTGTAAATATTTACCCACATATGCTGAAATATTCTTGTGACATTTAGTCTGATGCACACTGCCAGGAGAGAAGCAAGCTCCTGAGCCAAACACAGGAATTTTTTTTTAATCTTCCCTGGGAGTACAGCAAACATTTGCAATGATATAAAATGTATTAAATCCACTGACCCTGGAATTCATAACTGGTTATGCATCAAGTACGATCATCTTGTTCGGAACCCCAGTGTTTGCAAACTCCACATTCCTTACTCTTCCCATTATCCTTTGAGAATATGAATAGGGTTATTCATATCATTCTTATAATTAGACAAGGAGATATGGATACACACATTTGTCTTAATGTTGTAACAATTATATTATGATTTTTGAATGTATGCCTTTATTTGCAGAATGCTCCATCACTGGCAAAGTATTTTTATACTCATGATCCAGAACACAGTAGGCACTCAAATGTTCACTGACTTCATCAATCACTCACATTTACTGCATGACAGGCTCTTTGCTAAGCAATGTACATGGATTTTCTCATTTAATAGGAAGATGGATGAACTAGGTAGGGTATTATTTTTTGTAATATAAGTAAGTATTCCTTTATAAGTAAGTATTACTTTATAAGAAAGTAAGAACACTGAGGCTCAGAGAAGACAAATGAGTAGAAAAGGCATCTGATTAACAATCATGTATTAAATGCCCATTACATATCAGATACTGCACTGAGTGCTACGTATTTCCTGTGTATTTCCACACACACACAATCTGCCCATGCCATGGAGCCCCCTACTCTGTGTGTGTGCCTGTGTGTGCACATCCATGCTGGTGGTTGTCTGTGTGCTTAGGAGATCAAATGTGCATACTCTGCAGTATTTATTTCACCTTTTCAAATTATTATTTTTGACATACCAAAAGCTGTGCATAATTAATATATACAACTTGGTAAATCTGGAAATAAAGGTACACACATGGAATGATTACCACAATCCATGCTATAAACCTATCTATCACTTCCAAAAGTTGCCTCCCAGCTTCATCATTACCATCATCATCATCATTAGTATTATCATTTAGTATCATTACTAAATAATAGTAATTTTTATTAGTATTTAGTATCATTACTATTATTATTTAGTATCATTAGTATTATTATATTTTGTAACAAGAACACTTAACATGAGTTCGTATTTCAGCATGTATGAGGTATGGGGGAACTTGGTGAGGAGAGAACTGAATGTTTAGCCAAAAGCAGTACAAATCACAGAAATACTTCTTTTTCAAACACATTCAGTGGCTTGAGTCAAGCTGAGAAAAGTTATGTACTGAAAGATACAGTTGAAGATTCCAAAGAAAAAGAATGTTTGAGTTGGATGGAAACATTTGTAAGTTCCTTAGAGCAGCTACAGTGTTTGGATGTTGTATGTTCTTTGTAAGTTGCTGGCGTTTCTTGGGGATGTGTTTACCAGGATGTTTTTGTTTATTTGTGTTTTTACACTGATGATGCTTTGGAACATCCCGTGAGGTCTGCTGTTCAAACTGAATGATCCCCAGGATTTAGTTAATGAGATCTGGAGGAGGCAGCTCACATCTGAAATCTGTCCTGAAGTCTGTCCCCCACTTCTTCATTTGGCCAATTTCTATTCATTCTTGAGTTCTCAGAAAATCTTTTCTTGAGCTCTGCAGCTTAGACTGGTCCTCTAGGTATGCACTTTTCTAGTACTTCGTACTTCTCTGTCATGTAATTTATTGTAGCTCTAGTTTAAATAGTCATTTCTCTAATTGTTGGCCTAGTGTTTATGGCCTCTTCCCACTATTCCATGTCATGCCTGGCCACAGGAAGGGTATGGTTCACTGCCGGCATCCAGTCTTGGTAGGACACTCAATAAGTATGAGTTGAATGTATTAATTAGAATCAGACTAAAATCAGAATAGATCATCATGATAGCCAATTCAGAGTTTAAATAAGCCATTAGCATCTGAGGGTTCCAAGAGTGTTTCCAAAGCATAAAATCAACCTTGCAGTTTTAAGAATGATGGCCTCAGTTAATATTTATTGATTATATACTATGTACCAGGCTCTGTGCTAAGCATCTGACATGTATTTTCTCATTTAATCTTCCTGGCAACTTTATGAGCTGGTAACAGTGGCGGAGTTAGAGATTTGTGCTCTCCTTCTGTAATGTAAAGTTGATGCTGGGACTTTTTCCAGTCTCCCCTTGCAAGCATGTCTGTGAGGAAGAGTTGAGTTAGCTCTGGTCAATGAAACAGAAGCAGAGGTGACGTGTGTCATTTCCGGGTTTAAGGACTCTGGTGTTCTGTCACCCTGGTCTCCCTTCTCTTTCTGTAGTGACCTTTGAAGCCACAGGCTGGAAGGAGACTAGGTCTCTGAAAGCCTGCATGATTAAAAAAATCTCCCAAACCTGGTTAATTTGTATTTGACTAGCATTCGAGTAAATAATCTTTTGCTTTGATAAGGATGTCACTCGAATTTCAAAGTTTATCTATTACAGCATTTAGCATGACTTGTCCTAACTAATAGGGGTGCAGTGAGTATGGCCAGGGTGCAGAGGATGAAAAATAAGACTTGAAGAGGTGAAGTATTCTCCCCAAAGTTAGACAGATGACAAATGTTAAATGGTTATCAGTGAGGACGCCACAGATTCCTAAAGGTGGGAGGGACATATGCAACTATCTGTTTGGAAAAGGGTAGCTCAGGAACCTGAAGCTCTGTTTGCATAACACAGTAGGCATGACAGAGAAGACTTCGGTTGTCCAATATCAAATATTAGGGGTGTGACTAACTGGAGATATGAGAGGCAGTATGAGTAGCAGTTCTGCCTCAAGCCAGACTGTGGCACTATCTCTGGCTTCACATTTTAGTATTCATACCCGCCAGGCACATGATGTAAATATCTCTATTACTCACAGAAACTATTAGAGGCAGAAGGTGTCTGCCCATTTTTCAGATGACAAATGAAAGCTTGAGGGAAGCCAAGGGACAATGCTTCTGTGGCTAATGAGCAGTGGGACTGAGACTCAAGGCCAGGTCTTTACAATCTTTTTTGTATCTTAATTGCCTGCCTCTGGGCTCAAAACAGTTTGATTTTGTTAGTCTCAAACTGAGGCATACAGAATATTAAGTGCCTCTTTTATACTTTGCAAATGTATGAACGTTTCATAGCCGTAACCAATAATATTGGTTCTTCACCATGCCCTGAAGTGCTCATATACCCTCTAACTTTTGGGGACCTTATAAGAATTTAGCCTGATAGACTTCATTTCCTTCCTTTTATAAATGAGGGGAAATGGAGTTTGGAGAAAGCAAGCAGAGCTTGCCTGAAGCCACTCAATGAGGAGGAGGCTGACTTGAGATTTGAACATGGGTTCGCTAAACCCATGGTCACAAGTGTTTTCTTAAAAAAATATATAGATATACATATACATATGTGTGTATATATATTTATATATATATTATATATATATAATTTATTAGAGTGATAGAAAGAGAGAAAGAGAATGGGGGCAGGGACAGAGGGAGAGAAAGAATCTCAAGCAGACTCCATGCTGAGTGCAAAGCCTGATGCAGGGCTCGATCCCGTAACCCTGAGACCATGGCCTGAGCCAAAATCAAAAGTCCGACGCTTAACTGGGTGAACCACCCAGGTGCCCCAGAAGTATTTTCATTATAACGCAGAAGCAGGGGACTGAGGAAGACCTCATGGAGTGGATGGGGACTGACACTTGCTGCAGTGGTCCTCAAAGATCACTGTACATAAGACTCAACTAGATCTTGTTAAACATACTAACGAATGGACCCAAATTCAGAGATTCAGATTCAGTGTGCTTTGAATCCCACGTTTTTACCAGCTTCCCAGATCAATGTGCTGCAGGTGGGCCTCAGATGTATCCACTCCCACCATCAGGCAGGGCTTCTGGTCTGTCATTTAGCGAGCCTCAACTTCTAAAATCCTTGATTGCTCTTCCCAGCACTGAGGGAGAAAATGACACGTCTCCTTCTGGAAGCAGGCGGAGGCCTGGAGCTTCCAGTCCTGAGCATTCTGAACTTGGCTTCCGTTCTCCGCGTCGATGAGGCCTTTCAAACCAATTAGCATTATATATTGCTGAGATTTATAGTCCTTGGTATTTGAGGTTACAGGACTTCCGTTCTCAGGAAGAAGCTCCATGCCATCACTTCTAATCAGCTCAGCACAATGTCTGATTTCCCCTCTGTAAGAGGGCATGCTGTTCCATTAGAGTATTAATAGCCAAGCAGAGTGGTCTCAATTGCAGTGCTTGGGGAAACATAAAAATTGGTTTTGGGGGGGTCCATATTTTTAAAGAACTTTCCTCCTTCTTATCAAAATTAATGATTCAACAAAGATGACTAAGGGGAAAAAAAAAATCCCTGACTTCTAACAGACAGTGTACTACACAGAAAGTTGATCTCTCCATGGGTGGGCAAGATGGTCTTCCCTGGGCTTACCTATGGTAGAGAGGATAATTCTGGTCAAGTTCAAGGCACACACTGCAGTGTACAGTTTCAGATATCAGTTTATTTAATACTTACTAAATATTGACTGAATGGATAAATGAACAAGCAGATGAGTACAAGACAGCTGGTGTGTATATCCCATAACTGTCATTTGCTTGTTCATCCATCCATCCACCCGCCCACCCAGCCAGCCATTTACTTGAATGATTTCTGAATGCTACTGTCCAATCATTATATCAAGACCACGAGAAATTCTAAAACTAAATATTCCGTTCATAGGGAATCACTCAAGAAAGATGTGTAATGCTTCTCCATCGCCCATCCAAGAAAGAACTAAGTAAGTCCTTCTGCCATATGTACCTAGCCTACATGTCCAGCCTCATCCCAGTCCTTGGTCACACATAAAGGAGCCTGTGTATTGTTGCTCTTCCTTCTTCCTCACACTGAAATGTCTGTCCTTCTTTGTTCCTATCTGTTTCCCCAAACTCCATGCTTTCATGTGGGGCTGTTGAAAACCTCCCTGTTTCATGACATCTGTCCTGACCCTCTCATTAGGTAAAATAATGCCCTCATTTGAAAGGCCAAAATCGTTATTAACGTTAATGGGCGTAATTACTCTTTGCTCTATTTCAGAGGTATTTTGTTAATTGTCTTCTCATCTCATGAATTTTGAGCTTCTGTGATTAAAAAAAAGCCTTAATAATCTCTATAACCCTTATAATAGCCTTGCCAATATTAAGAGCTCAGAAATTTCAGTGAATTGAATGGAGGCATTCAATGAGGGATTCCAGTTGGGTAGGATTATCCCCTAAGCCTGCTGTCAAATTTCTATCTTAACTCTGTTGGCAATAGTCATGCTGAAAACAATACTATTGATATTAACAATTTTTTGACTACTTACTCTTGCTAAGTAGCAGTCTAATTATCTTGAGTTTTCTTAATTTCACATATCCCTAATGTCTCCTTGTTGAGATAGTACCGCTGCCCTCATTTTAGAGACAAGTTATCTGCTGCCAAGTGATCCAGTGAGGTCCATATATATGTGCTCCAGGACTTATGCTCTCACCACTAGGAGACAACCTCCCATGCTTTGGGTGATTTTTATAGACTGGAAGCAACACCTGGAAAAGCATTCTCTCTTATGAAAGGTAGTTCCTGAGGTCATCCTGGGTCTGGAAGAGCAGGTGAAAAAGAGGAAACTCACCCTTACTTCCCTGCTTGGGAAGTACATACCCTGCAGTGTTATGGGAGCAACCTAAACAACTAAGTTGTTGGTCTATATATTTCTTGATCTGGGCACATGCCACCCATGAGTGGAAAAAATGCTCTAGAATCTGTGTTCCATCAATAGTATACTGCTTTCCTAGAAAAATAATCCTCCTTCAGCCCAGCATGATTTTTATTCCATTCTAAGATTCGGTTTCTCTATATCCATACTCCTTTCCTTCAATGAGAAAACAGCTGGCCTGACTGAGATATAAAGTTTTATGCATGGCTTCTGCACTCAGAGAAGTATATAAACCAGAGTCACTGAATTTAGACTATCTAGCACAGCAATCCTGTTTAAGTATCATGCTACTTTACATAACTTAAATGCCCCAATTTTTTGGAATCTTCAGAGTAGAAAAGACATAGTTATATTAAAACTGGCTTCCAAGTCCTCACAGATTATCAGAAAAGTCCACTAGCTCTACTAATGCTTTACCTTGTATTCGCTTTCCCATTACAGTGATGTTTGGCTTCCTCAAACATTGTCTTATGTATCTAGTAATCAATGTGGGCTCCCTACCAGGAACCACTGAAGTCCACCATAAAGACCGTGATAAATCATTGTCTCCAGCCTCTCACTGTGGACCTTGTACTAGCTGTCCACATGGTTATCTTCTTTGGTCCAGATCTCCAGTTTTTCATCTGGTATACCATGCTCCCCATCCTATATGGTGACTCATCACCTTCCTGCAAAGGGAGAAGATTATTTCTTCCCTCATCTGGGGAAGTCTCACAGAAGGGCCACTTGGGTCCCTAAGTGATCTAGAGCTTATTTAGTTACCTCTATCCATTCTACCTGCCCTTTTACTCTCCAGATCCTCATTATCCCAAGCTTGTTTTTCTTTAATGATGTATTCTTTCTCCACAAAATCATGGTCCAATCCTTCCTTATAATCCACATTTCAGCTCTCTTCTCATCCTTTGCACACACAAGTATTATGAAAGTTGTCTGTATATGTCTGCACCTAACTTTGGGGTGGCACTTTTCTAAATAGGCTCCTTGGACCTCACTTGATTAGTTTAAGAAAATGGGGACTTGGGACCTGCAGTTTAGCTTAACATCATATACCAGATCTTCTGTCAGTCGTCATTTCTCTTGCTCAATTTACAAGGAACTTTCACACTCAATGTTACTCAGCAGTTACTCAGAGAGGCCCTTGATTAAGCACAGCATGTGTCATTATCCCCATGTTAAAGATTAATACAATCTGGCCAGCCAGCATTAATTGAGTAGTTAAGATATGATAACATCACTGCTAGGAACTAAGGATATAGAGATGACTATGCCACAGAAGGCCCCTTAGGAGCTCACAAGCTAATGAAGAGGGCATAATGAACACCATCTCCCCTTTGCCTTTATCTGTTTTTCTTCCCTTCCTTCCTTCCTCCTATTTTTCTTTTCTCTCTCCCTTTCTCTTTTCCTCCTTCTTTTCTCCCTCTGTTCCTCCTTTCCTTCCTTCCCTCTCCCTCTCTTTTTCTTCCCAACAGCAACTTTTGGAGTACCCACCACATGTCGGCCTTTTGCTACATGTTAAGGAAGTGTGAGGGAAACAAAGATTTACTAAATATTAAGATTATATGTAGGTGGACATTTCTGTATGTGCTCTAATTTTCAACCTTCCAATGAACCTTGGTAAGCAGACATTATCATCACCATGTTTTTCACCCTTCATACAAATAAATGGATAAATACCTCACTCAAGGCCATTCACTTGGGTGGAATGAGGATTTCAGTCCAAATCTGCCTCTAAAACCCAGATTCTTTCACCTTATACTGGTAGAGCAAGCACACAATCCCAATCCAGTGCAGAAAGAACAATTGTGCAATTGATGTGAATACAAGATTCTGTTGGAGCAACTGCTCTTGGGGGTCAAGGAGGCTGGCAGGCAGAGGGAATTTACAGAGCAGTTCAGGCCCAGAAGAGACAATATTTTCCAAAGAACAGGCAGTGTGTGTGTGTGCACGAACACGCACATGTGTCAGTCAGGGCTAGTGTTCAGATCTTCGAAAGTCAGATTCAATCCATGAGCACACCCTGGGCTGCTCATCCTCTACTGTTTGAACATTACAGTCTAAACTTAGAGGAATTATTTTCATGCAGGACCAGATGACACCAATATCCCCTCCTTGGAAAACACAGTGGATCCTAGGAATTGGGAGTAAAAATCCTAGCTTTTTATATATTCTGCTTTAGATGTTAACTTCTGTACATGCACGTTTATGGGGAGGTGCGCATCCCCAAAATTCTAAAATATGCTCTGAATTAGCAGGGGAGAGCTCAGAGCCTACCAAAGAAAACAGAAAGAGGGTGAGAGACTAAGGTAGAAGGTGTGGGCAGCTTTCCGTCCACTTGCGGCTCTGAAATCCTAAGAAGAATTTGTTTGGGTGGGATCAGCTGGAGGGATTAAAAAACGGAGGGGAGGGCTATGTTCCTCCACCGTCCGTCCTCAGCACATCTGTCCAACACCACTCACGCCTGCTCCAGCCTCTTTCCATGTGTTACAAGTATGCTTGGCCTGGCTAGTTCCTCCCTGCATTAAGGCAAGACTTCTCTTCCTAAAATTCTCCTTTATATAACACAGAACCTGGCAGGCTCAAGGAAAAAATAGCTACCCACATCCCTACAGATGAAGAAAAATCTGGGCCTTATTTACTCTGTTAGCAAACAAGTATCAATTAAGGAAAGGTAGGAAGGACTAGGCTTTGCCTTCTAACGTGAGAACATCTATGAGGAATCCACGAGTTCTTCCCGTGCAGTGTGGCTACAGCTGAGATGCTGGGACAAGGCCACATCAGGATTTAGGGACCCACCTGGGACATTTCTTCTGGAATGGAAGGAAACCTTAATTCATTAATAGTTTGGGTTTGTTTGTTTGCCTTTAAGAACAAAACACATGGGGGAAACTGCTAGGCAGGTAGAGTTACTTCTCTATCAAACTGGAAGCTACCAAGTATAAAGCTATCCTAGAATGACAAAAACCATGTAAGAGAAGTCAGGAAACCTGACTTCTGCACCTGGATGCCAACTGTCTAGTCATTTTCACTCTCTGACATAAGGAAAGGACTGCATTAGGGTCAGATCAGAAATGGCACATGTCCGACCTGGGGCTGCTTCCATGCTCAGGGCAGATATCACCAAAATACCATGATCCTCTCGCGTGGTCTGCAAGAGTGTAGCTTCGGGATTCTCAACACACTCCACTAGAAAGCAGCCGTCTATTAAACTATCACTCATCTCTAGAACAGATCATCTCTTCTATCCTTTCTAGATTTTTAAAAAATGTTATTACTAGGGCAGAAGTCTTTCTCTTCATTGTACTTACACGTTTTGCTTTAGAAGGCATGCCCCAGCCCCACCCAATGAGTGAAAACCTAGTTTGGCTGCATCTTTTTCAGGCACATATGAATTTACCCACAATAAACTTTCAGCAACTTTATAAAATTTGGAATTAGTGTAGATAAGAAACCAAATGTTTGGATACTGAGCCAAAAACCATTTGAAAGTGTTGCGTGTGATCCATCTAAATCCAAACACTCAGTTGGAAACCTCACAACAGATTCTCAAAACACACTTTCTTCTGGTATTTCAGATCTAGCCATACAAATGAGTAAGGAACGTGCTCTGAACATGACGCAGACCTTTTCGGTCTCATTGATCACCATAAATTTTGGCACTGAAGTGGATCAAGATCCAGGACTTAGAAGAGAAAAAGATTTTGCTTTTAGACAAACTTGTCCTTCCCATGCCCAGATGGAGTAGGTACAAAGCAAGGATCCAGAGATGGAGAGGACCTGGTGAATAGACAAAGTGGGAGTCCCAAGGTGGACAGGGAGGCAGAATGCAGGAACGAAGGTCCACATTCCATCCCTACCTTGTTAGGAGATTTTGACCTCTCCCTTCTCTTCTTCAGATGTACAGCCCTATGTGATGTTGAGCACTCAATCTCGCTCTCTGTTCCATCGTTCCAGAAATCTGTTTCTTGGCTTCTGAAGGTGAATGGATAATCTTGGAGCTTTCTAGAGCTCCTCCTTTTACATTTTCTGTATTCTCAATTCTTTAAAATTTGAGGAGGGAGAGGAATGCTCCAAATATTGCCTTTGCTTTTTCCCTTTAATATTCTAAGAAATTACCTTTTTCATTGCAGATTCAGTGACCCTCCACTGTAAAAGTAGGAGCTTTCTGAATTTTTTTAAAAAATTTTTATCAGTGTAGTACCTACTTTGGTGCTTTTATTAATAAACTTGCTGTGTGAAGTCCTCCTCCTTTGGGCTTTCTCATTTTACTCCTTTCCCTTCAAGTCCCATCAGCCAGACCACCCTCTTTCTGTTCTTCATGTGTGTATATCCTGTACATCCTTTAAAGTCCAGTGACTGATCTTTCCTATGAACTCATCCAAGGTCAAATTCTTATCTGTTACATAGCTGATTGTGGACAATCTTGCTGCCTGTTATTTCCCTCTTTATCATTTATCTGTACATGCATTTATTCTCCATGTTCCAATAGCTTTTGAGGAGGCACAAACATAATTTTTTAAAAAGCCCCTCTTAAATTATGAGTACTGCAATAGGAATGCTCATGTATGTTTATATATTTAACATATAATATTCCTAAAAAAATCACAACTAGATGCCATTATTTTTTGGTTTTTAAGTTGGGACAACTGAGGGTAGAGGCAATTAAAGTTGTATGTCTAGCAACAGACAGAGCTGTCCTGTGACTTGAACATGCATGCTTCTACTAGCACTCACTTCCTTGTCACAGATCTTATAACCAGGGGTGGAAAAAGGCACATATGAGAGGCTGGAAAAGAAGCAGGGGAGTCAATAATGGGAAGAGAGAAAATAGAAGTAAACTGTAAAAAAAGAAATCTTGGTGGAGTAAAGTTAGAGCAGTTGGGTGCCAAATTTAGTATTGAGTTTCCTGGAAGCCTAAGTAAAGAGAGAAACATGATGGGTATCTACTCTTGGCATCTAGCAGAAGAAAATGTAGATAGATATGCATGTTGTCCCAGATTTGACTTCTGAGATAAACCTGTCACAAAAGACACTGAGCAATACATTGGAAGATGTTTGCACCAGCACTTTGATCAAGAGTCCAAAAGATGTTCTGCAAACATCTGGTTTTTATACTAGCAGCAGACAGGATGAACACCAAGAGAATAGTGCTAAATCACAGTTCCAAAAAGATAATTCATTAGGGGGCCCAAAGAATATGGTCCAGGGATGTGACTTCTTCCTGATATGGCTTCACATAGGGAAAATAAGAGAATTTTAAGGTTTGAATGGTTAGCATGCTCTTACACCAGTATTTCCTCGTGATGATGAGGAATTTGTTTTGTTTTTGCATGAGAAATAAAACACAGGATTTCTGCCCATATTTTAGTGTGAGAAACATTGTTGATTATTTTATAATTATATAATTGTGTGGTTACTCTACAAAAGCTTGTCTATAAGACTCAGTGAACTGTATTTGTAAATAGCAGGAAATCCTAGGAGAAATAATCTAGTGTAGAAAGTCATGGTTTGGGGGTAGGGAGTGGGCAACAAAGCCTGCCATGAAGCAGTGACATTTGAGTTGATAACTAATGACTCATTAAGAGAAACCAAGAGTGAAAGGTTTAAGGTATAGAGAGAGCTCCCAAGATGAAGTGACCAACTCTATGAGATTGGGTCCCAGTAGAGGTGACATTTGAAATAAATATTGAAGAGTGAGTTTTCCCAGTAGGCAAGGGGGAAGGGCCTTCTAAAAAGGGGACACTGTATTTGAAAAGGCACAGAAGCACAGAACATAAAATAGCAAATGCATAATCAGGCTGTTTTAGTTGCTTTGTGTGGTCAGAGCCTGCCCTTGTAGGAAAGGGGCCAAAAATCAGCCTGGAGGTCAAACAGAGTCAGAAGATCAAAGACCTCCTATGAAACGCCAAGGAGGTTTTTTTCATTTTTGTTTTGCTTTGTTTTGAGTTTTGTTCTGAGCAGCATGGGGTTTGAGCAAGACACTTGGGACTGATTGTGGAGAGTAGCTGGCAGGAGTGTGAGGCTAGCCCCAAGAAAAATGGTGAAGATGCTGCTTGGGGACACAGGCAAGAGGTGAATGAAGCAGAACGAAGGGCTGGTGACAGTGAGAGGAATCGGGGGAGGGGGTTGGTATGGAGAAATATTAAGGCAACAGAACCAATTGAATTCAGTAACTTATTGGCCAGGGGAGGGGTGTCAGAGAAGGAAGAATCCAAGATAATTTGAGAATGGACAGAATTGTGGAAGGAGGGAACATCTGTCCAGGGATCAGTGTCTCCCAACAGCTTGGACAGTGCATGACTCACGACTGCACTCTGATGATCCACTGTTAAAAGAACAAATATTTCTGGAGTGGGGGGGGGCGGGCAGAAGAATAGCAATGGCACCTCCAGGATTCCACTAGTGATGCAGAATTGAGGACACTAGCTGGTTGCGTAAGGCATCTCCAGGACTAGCATGCATTTATCTATTATAATAATGGAACATTTACTGAGCTCTTAGACTGTGCTAGGCCCTGGGTTCGGCACTGAACGTTATGGTACTGCAGTTACTGGTAATGACACTTCTACGAGGAACCGACAAGTACAGCAATAGTCATTTTAGGGATGAAAAAACCTGGGCTCCAAAAGGTTAAGAAAATCATCCAAGGAGTGAGTGGCCAAGCCAGGATTTGGACCCATGTCAGTACGAGTCACGCCCTGCCATCTTGATTGTGATGCTTGCAGATTTAGGGAGAGCAACATGGTCAAGGGCACTTAGTAAGCAAGGGCTTCCTAGGGACTGGAACCATCTCCTTCTCTTCTACTGCATGTTTTGGCTGAAAAGGCTGGGTAAACCCTGGGGATGTTCTATCACAGGATGTACATGCAAGCCATTTGGATAAAATGCAAAACCATACAGTCTATTGGGCAAATACCAGTAAGTCCTATACTTCTCTTGAGTCTCCAACCAATGAGCTTCTTAGTCCAGACTTCACAACTTAAGATGGGAAGGAATTAAAAGAGGAAGACAGAAGGGGCCAATGGGTTGCGTTTTCTGAGTGAGTACCAAAATAAAAGAAATGATTCTATTCTTACTGTAACATGCTGACAGCCAACGAGCTTGGGAGCTGCGATTATATTAGGAAAAGAAGAATTTTCACAGAACACTGGCATTTGCACACTTGCAGCCAACTGCTGAGGTATTTAGGAGGAATGCTGAAACTCATTTTCTTTCATAAGCATAATTTCTTTCAAGGCCAAGTTTCTATATCAATGGAGAAGATCCTTTGAGAGGCATGCTTTGAGTGGCCATAGGAAAATTCTTCCTTTAAATCTCTCTATCACAGGGGCACTTGGGTGGCTCAGTCAGTTAAGCATCGGCCTTTGGCTCAGTTCATGATCTCAGGGTCCTGGGATCGAGCCCCACTTCAGACACACTGCTCATCATCGAGTCTGCTTCTCCCTCTGCCTGCTGCTGCTCCCCTTGCTTGTGCTCTCTCTCTCTGTCAAATGATTAAATAAAATTAAAAAAAAAATATATATATATATATATAATCTGTCATGGACAAGCAAAACAGATGGACACTGAAAAATAAACTTCAACTATCAGTAACAGCTCAGGCGGCATATTCTCCAGAGTCCACTAGTAATATAATAGTAATAATGTGACTGCCCTCCAGCCTCTCCCTGAGGATGTCAGGTATGTCCTGCTTCATGAGGAGTTTTGTGATTCGCTGGACTGTTTGAGCTGTTGAGGCTGAGTTCCTTTATAGACCGGGGTCTGTGAAGCTGTAATTTTCTTTCCTAAGAGACCCCTTCCTCCACAAAAATGGTTCCTAACACATTGGAGGATAGTCCTTGTGTTCCACAATACCCTTTCTCTGCAAGTTTTCTGAAGGAACAGCTGAAGTCACCAATATGACAAGAGTAGATAAAAATAACTTTCATTTATTGAGCACATTAGACCCTGTTCTAGATGTGTTCAGTAAAATGCCCTGTCTGGTTTTTACTTAGTCCTAACTGTACCTCAGGAAGGGATGTAACGATTATCTCCATGTTACAGATGAGGGTGTTGAGTCTCAGTGAGGCATTAAGAAAGGTCCCCTTTGGCTCTCTAAGTCCTGGTTCTAGAATATGAATTCACATAGGCCTGATTCCAGAGATCAAGACTTTTTTCTCATATACCAAACTGCCTTTTGAATTTTACCTACTTTGACTTTTATCATCTTTCATTTGCCCCCTCTATACACATAGTTAAATACATACAGAAGTAAGCTCGGTTATGAGGGAAAAAATCTGTTTATTCTTGAGAGTTTTATATCACTTATTTTGAGTCATTTTCTAGGGAAGGTTGTAACCAGATGAAACACCTAATGAACTTTTTTCTTAATCAACACCATTTTTAAAGAACTTTTTTTCCAAGGGATATTAAGAAAAGAAACATAAAAATAACCTGGGCATGTCAAGTTAAAAACTATTTTCTTTAATTCTCTGCTAATAGGAAGTTATGCTTTTTCAAAGGCTAATTTGTCAATAGGCATCCCAAGGTTTATTGTTATGTGTGTGCTTTAATAGAATAGATAATACCCTCATTCTTTCATACAAGCATCAACTGATATTTACTTATTAAGCATCTACTAATATAGGTATTTTCCCAGCTTTTTGGGGAGCACTGATAAAGGACTCATGAAGCATACATTCCAGCATGCAGAGACAGAAAAATACGTGTATATCATAAAGGGACTTATACGATGGCAAAATTAAAGCAGGATATTGACAGGGTTAAGTGTATGGGGTGGGGAGAGTGACAGGACTTGAACTCTTTTAAAAGGCGAAAGATTTATACGTTCTGAAGAGAAACCAGAGTATGGGACTTGAACTCTTTTAGAATGAGTTATGAAGGGGCTTGTTAGAGATCTGGATGAAGAGTTTTCTGGAGGAGGAGAAGCCACTGAAAAGGTCCTAAGGCAGGAATGAGCATGTTTCATTGAGGGAACAGACAGTGGGAAGGCCAGCAGAGCCAGCCTGAAATGTGCAGGGGACAGGGCGGGATGTGCAACAGGGAGAAGGAGGCCAGTTACAGCTAGAGACTAGATCACATAGCAAGCATTATGAAGATCTGTAGGGCCAAGATGGGGATTCAAGTCTAAGTATTCTAGGAGTAGATTTATAGATCAGCATCTGACTTTATTTTTAAAAGATTTCTCATCTTGGGGCACCTGGGTGGCTCAGTGGGTTGAAGCCTCTGCCTTTGGCAAGGGTCACGATCCCGGGGTCCTGGGGTGGAGCCCCGCATCGGGCTCTCTGCTCAGCAGGGAGCCTGCTTCCTCCTCTCTCCCTCTGCCTGCCTCTCTGCCTACTTGTGATCTCTGTCAAATAAACAAAATCTTAAAAAAAAAAAAAAAGATTTCTCATCTTGTTAAGCACAAGAAAAAAAAAAATCCTCAAGGAGTCATTGTACAAAGAGGGAAACCAATGGCCAAGCAATAGGAGTGATGGTGGGGGGTGGTAGGTAGATTAGGGAGGTAGCTTCGGGGAGGTGATCTAGGGCAGTGCTGTAAGGGGAGCTGGTTAAGGGCAGTGGATTCAGGGAGGAGGTCTAGGGTGATGGTGTAAGGGGAAACCGAGTAGAGCAGTGGAAGTGAAATTGGTGAGCAGTGCTGGGATTTGGAATAAATTTGAAGTTGAGGGGCGCCTGGGTGGCTCAGTGGGTTAAGCCTCTGCCTTCAGCTCAGGTCATGATCTCGGGGTCCTCGGATAAAGCCCCACATCGGGCTCTCTGCTCAGCAGGGAGCCTGCTTCCCCCTCTCTCTCTGCCGGCCTCTCTGCCTATGTGTGATCTCTCTGTGTCAAATAAATAGAATCTTTAAAAAAAATTTAAAGTTGAAGCTGGCATGACTTGCCAAATGATTGCCTGTGGGGATCTCTGTTACTGATTTCACTTCTGGAAACTTATTCTAAGGTAATGATCATGGATCTTCTCAAAGATATGATTCTAAGAATGTTCTTGGTTTAAAATAGCAAAATATTAGCAATGGTTGTATTTATAAACCTTCAAACCTACCTAAATAAATTAGGAAAATTCCTGCAATGATACAAATCAAAATTCAGCAGATAATTTGTCTGGATAGTGTAATTTCTCAGGCATTATTTCTCTCTTTCTCTCTCTTTTTTATTTGTTTGTCTGAATTTTTAAATCTGTTTAAAATGAGACTGTTTTATTTTATAAAACAAAAAAAAAAAGTGTCAAAGTATGTTTTAAAAGTAAACCTGTCCTTATTTGACTGCACTTCTGCACAGCAGGGTCCACTGACTTTTCCATTTAAAATGTGTCCCAAGAACTCAATTCAGTTGGACATCCTGTGAGGACTTCACAAATACTCATGATAGATTTACTACACGGCAATGTGAGCCCAAACTGAGGCTGACACTGGGATTCATACATGTCTGGAGAGCTGGCCGGGTGTGTGTTTATTTATATGTGTAGTTTGCACTGGTTGGAAGGAGGGAGTGGAGATGGGGAAGGCTGCAGAGAAAGAGGAAAGGGTGAATGGGGAGAACAAATGGGTGCCTATGATGTGGCTGGCATGGTCCGGGGACTGAAGTTGAAGGAGCTTTTATTCAAAGGTTTTGTGGGACCCAAAGGTATAAAGAGGGCATCGCAGAACCCAGGAGATGAAACATGGCACAGAATGGGGGTAAATAACCCTCCTCCTCACTCTGGGGGAGGACACAGGCAGACCTGAGCATTTGGAAGACGTCTGAGAATGCAGAGTGTCTGGAAGCACCAGTCTGAGGGTATCATCACACAATAGTGCCCTTGGAAACATGGAGAATCCCTCCCCAAGTGGATTTGTTGTCCTTCAACATAAAAGGGGGGGCTGGGGAAGTAAGGGAAGGGCATGGGGATACCACAGAGTACCGGGAATGAGCGGGCTTGTTTGTGAACCCACCGTAGGACATCTCCTGACATCTTCAGAGAGTTAACAAGTAGATGCTTGAAAGTGGAATTCCAAATGCAGAAGAAAACATGGGTTATCAGCTTTACTGTGACCCTCCTTACACTCCCATGGTGCTGTGATGTGGGGAAAGTCATGTTACCACGGGATAGAGTCAGAGCCCCCAGATCTTAGAGGTGGCACGGGCACTGGAGTTCTTCTAATGCCTTCCTTCCACTTTGCAGCCACCTAGGAAGGTTTCTCAGTCCCTGAATGGCTCCTTGATGGGACCTATTGACTCTTTTCTGGTGTATCAAGGTTGTCTGACCTCCCCCCTCCCAGAGTAATGTTACTTAGAAACATGAGCAGGGCTGTCATGGCTGAGAAGATGAGTATAGTGTGGGCCAAAACCCAATCTGTGCTCTACTCCCCAAGCTGTGTGCTTGGGCCTGGTGAAATGATGCCTCCTTCTTTCTTTCTTTTTTCTTTTCTCTTCTTTCTTTCTTTCATTTGCTAAAGGAAAGCAACTTTAAAACTTAATTTTCCCTAAAAAAAAAAAAAGAAGTATTTAAAAAAATTCACCCATGGGTGCTCGACAGCAGTGCTGTACCTGCTTCTAGAACTTCTGAAATGGTCCGGGTTCCATGACAGCCTCACAATTCTATAACCTTCATGTATATGAGAGGACCCAAGTGCGAGAGAGAAACTAAAATTATAAGTAAGTTCTCTGCAACAGGTGTTGTGCCAAACTTTTTCATGTAGCATCTCATTTAACCCATATGCCATCCCCTGAGAGTAAATTTGTTTCTACTTTTATAACAGAGAAAACTGGGGTTCATCAAACTCTAGTTCTTATACCTAGAAGGCAGCAGCAGCAGGACGCCAACTTGTGTTTTTCTGTAAAACTTCTTGGACTTGCTAAATATGGTTCTCTGGGTCCTTATGATCGTCGGCTTCTCCCTGTTCAATTGCCCATTGGTCCCTTTACAGGCACCACCTCCTCTCTTGAACTCCCCGTTTCTGATTTTTTCATCAATTAAGCAGAATGTTACCACCAACTGCTGTCTTTTGGGGCACCTAGCATGCTGCCCAACAATCTCAGCTCTGACAGTCCTGGAAGAGGTCTCAACTTTGCAGTACAACCGTCTTTACAATTCCATAGAATCTGTCCAGGTGGCAATCCCTTCCACTGTATGTTTTGACTCTGTCGTTTAATCCCTCCACACATCCTAAGACATTCTGATAACTGCCCCATATAATTCTTTCCTCCTTTCAAAAAAGCCCTCTTCAATCCCTCCCCAAGTGCATGGTCCTGTGTCTACCCGGTATTTATTTACAGCTTCACTTCTCTCCAGAAATCCCAGTCGAATCCTAGGAGCAGCCTTATCCTACATCGCTTTGGCAGACGTGCACACCAACAGATCTACTACATGACTACAGCGAACTTCCCCCTGCTTCTCTCTGTAGCTGGCCTCCGGTGGACTCACGGGCCTTTCCTTCTTTCCTTCAACTTGACCATCAACTCCTGGATGGCAATGCTGGGTACACAAAAGTCATGCAATAAATATGTTCTGATGGGTTTGATTCTTTTGTTACTCCGTGCTCCGTGCCTGTCCATGGCCTCCCCCTCTCCTGGTCACCTGATTAAATGCGCTCTTGGTAAATACTTACTGAATGAAATAATGAGCCAGCACCAACTAAATATAAGGTGTTATTGTAATAATTGGCTGGGTCAGACAGAGACTTAAATACCACGTGGAGCTCTGTGGCAACACTGGAATGCCACTGGATATATGGAGGTCTGGCAGACAGCAAGCTGTGGCTGGATTTGGGCACAAGAGTGTGAGGGTGGGAGTGGGAAAAACTGAGCAGGAGTCATTATGTCTGGGATGAAAATGGAAGGTCTGAGCAAGGAAGAAAGCAGCTGAACGGCAGACGGGCTCTGAGTATTGAAAAATCAGGTGTGAAAATCTGCAGCAGCAGGAAGAATAAAGTGATCATACTAAAAGTAGATGCTCCTCGCCTGGTTCAATGTGTGTTTAATTATTTTCTGAGGTTGCCCAACCTTCATGCTGGATATGGGGACTAAGATTGCATTTAGGGGGAAAAAATCACAAGGTATATTAAATTCCAATTCATGGTATGCATGCTGGAGTTTTGGGTGTTGTATGGGGATGATCACAACTTATTTTGCAATGAGTCACAAGTAGGATGGATGATTGATAGAGGGAGGGAAGTCTGGAGATGGCTAGATGTGTGGTATGAGGCAAGTTCAGTAAAACAGTAATTGTCAAATCCAGATGGTAGGTATAATCTACGTGGACTCTAAAAATCTTTAAACTTTTCTGCATGTTTGAGAAGTTTCACTATAAAATGCTCAGTGGAAAATGCATGGTGGAGGCATTGCTTCAGGTCCCTTAGTTGGATCCTACAATCATCAGAACAAAACGTAGTTCATTAGGTAGAGTTTTCCAGAGTGGTAATAATAAATCTCCCCATTTCTACAGGGTTGTATAGTCCACCAAACACAAAGTGTGATGTGGAGGGAACAGGCCCCCAAGTGAGATTCCCTGGTTTCTGATGGCTAGCTGCAGGCAGGTCATTTAATTTCTCTACTCCTTGGTGGCTTCATTTGCAAAATTTGTATACAAATTCTTCCCAGAGAGGTTGTAAAGATTAAATAAAGCAGTAAATTTAAAATACTTGGAAAGTGCTAGGAAACTAACAAGCTCTACATGAATGCTATTATAATGACCATAATAATCGTTAGATCTTTCCAGTTGCTCTTTGGAATAGGAAGAGTTACTCTGCTTGACAACTGAAGGAACTGCAGTTTAGAGAGATGTCTCCTGTCCAAGACCATGGAGGTTAATCAGTCAGAGGTGATAACTCAGCTAACTCAAGACTTCTTTGCCTCTTTCAAAATATGCTTCTGCCTGTCTCCAGACTCCCATTCAAATGTTCAACCAACTCTAAGATGAAAGAAATGCTAAATGCCCAGCAGAGTGTTTGGCACATGGTAGGTGCTGAAAAAGTAAGTGAATGATAAAAGTTCATTTATAGCACTATTACCCTGCTAAGCGTTATGCATCATCTCAAAGTATTCTCATAAAAGCGCTAAGAGTTTCATTTTACTATACTACCCTTACTTGCCAGATGAGAGAAGAGGCTTTAGAAAGGGTATATTGCCCAAGATCCCACAGCCAGCAAGTTTGAGCCACAGATGCATCTGGTTCCAAAGCCCATGCATTTTAAACAACACTGTAACACTTTCATGAATGAAGGGAGAGCTGCTTCAAAGCTCAGCCGAATGGTAGAAATTAGGAAACATGAGCCATTTTACCCTTAATCCACAGAGCTCCCCCTGGGTCTTTCTCATCATAGATGCATTGTATTACTAGCAAATGTGAATGTTTTGATGAATTAGGCAAACACTCCAATTGCCTGTACATTGCAACATCTTCCCTTCAAAGGCCAGGGAATGTAGACTGTACGTTCTTTGTCCAGCTTGTCTGAATGCGTCAATGCTGTCTGGGAGGCACAGAGGTGGACGCTTTCCTAGCAGGGGTGAGGCCCCTCCTGCATGTCCAGCTCCTGTATTTGTAACATTGCCATGTGCTGTACCACTGGGCCAAGGAATGAAGGGGCCCATCGTCCCAGCCACCTCAGATTATGCAAGCCAAGAAAAATGTGCAAATCGCATGAGAAAAGCAGGCAGTCCCCAAACATCTTTATTTGTTCATTTCTGTACCCTGACGCTTTGATTGCAGTCTTGCACTTAAAAATTTCAAGATAAGTATCAGCAGCTGGACACTGGGTAAATCAGAGGCACAGACTCTGTGTAAATACGGACGTTTCGAAAGCACAAACTTATGGCCAACAGCTTGGAGCAGAGGACCCGGTGGGAAGGGAGGGGGAGTGGTGTTATGGCTTTGGCAAAGTCAACCTTCTGAGAAACTCGTGGACATGTCTGTACATGCCTGAACTTGTCTGACAAAGCCAAGCAGAGATTTCAGGATCTGCCAGTTCCAGATACAAGCAGTCTGCTTGCTCAGAACCTAAAAGGAACAGTCAGAGGAAGTTAAGGATTAGGATGAAGAAACAAAGGATTATGGGGCTGAAATCTCTCAGCAGAGGTTACAGGTGGGTAATCACAACAATGACAAGAAACGAAGCTGCCGTCTACTAAGCAGCAACCATTAACAAGATCCCAAGTTCGGGCTTTTTACATCCACTCATACAGTTAACTCTAGCAATCATCCTGAGTTATGGACAAGATTTCATAGACCAGCTATAAATTTTAGCTAGTAAACCCATCCGTTTGATCCCTTTGCTGGTAGAAGTGATTGGAAGAGAGAATTCCATTTAAGAAGAGAAGAAGTAAATAAAAAGCAAGAAAGCAACTCTCTCTTCAGGGGTTAAAATGATGGCTGGGACCAACCCGTTGGCGTAGTCTGAGGGGAAATGAGAGAGCTTGCTGATGAGATCTGTCAAGGACATACCAAGAAGGTGGACTGGAAAAGTGTAGGCAATGCTGGCTGTGACAGCCCTGGTCAGTTCAGCAGGGTGCAGATACACTGGTGAGTACAATTAGAATAATGGGTCAGTTAAGGTTGCTGAGGCTGCAGCTGTGCTGTGAGGCTTCGTGCGCTAAGATCACTGGCAAGCAGCTGGACCCAATTTTGCAGAAGCAGAAAAGAAAAAAATGTGAGAATAATAAAAGCACACAGGAATTCCTCTTGGAGTAGCATGAACAAAAGATAATATTAATTATGGGAAAGAAAACTCAAGATGGCTGGGAGCAGGAGGAGAGATGATGCTGGGGAGGACAGAATCCAAACCCCAAAGTTCTCTGTGGGCACCACTGATGTACTCAGATGCAATTCTACATGCAACAGGGAGTCAAAAAAGGAGGAGTAACATCGTCAAGAAGCAGATAAATGGAATGATCAGACAAAATGCTCATTTGATCGTCTGGATGGGTTGGAAAAGGTTATTGTCAAGTGTGACTGTTGATTTCCTTGGCCATATACATAGTATATTCATGGCATAGTACATGCATGCCATTAACCATGAAAGGTAATATAGGGATGACAGGTAAGAGGTAGAAGGAAAAGGTTAATGATGTATTTAATTTGGGACAAATTGGGTTTGAGATGCCTGTAGGTCCCCCAAGAGATACTGACAGAAGCTCATCTGTGTGGTGGAGTTCACAAGGAATATTTGGGCTCAAAGAGTTATAAATACAAAGCTGCTAGCATTGAGACACTGAAGGAAGCCATATAGCATTGGATCAGGACATCCAAGGAGATGATAAAACAAGAGTCTCATAGATAACCCTAAAAAATAAATAAAAACAATCATTATAGGTCAGACATATTAAGAAGAATATTTCTTCACATTTCATAAGAGTAGCAGAGAGATAAGAATGGCAGTGTAAGGGCTTCTGAAAATCTACTTCTCCATCAAAGCAAGGACAACACTGGAGAAAAATTGTCAAGATCAACTTTTTTCAGAATTCCATAAATTAATCAAAAGCTGGCAATAACCTGAGAGTGTTTATTGAAGAAAATCAGCTGAATCTCAGAACAGTGAGGAGCTTAGTGGCATTTCTAGTCTATCTCCTTCCTCCCAAAGAGCAGCCATGAAAACCACCAGCCACACAATTATGGTAGCTGTGAAACCAGAAGCCTAGCAGGGACAGAGGTTAGAGGTCTCTTCAAAGCCTCTTTCCCAAAGAAGTATTACTATTTGATGTGCCTGGCAGTTCCCTGGAGTACCCCATTCACAGGACTTGTCTTTATTTGACCTAACTCAAATATTCCAGAAATACCAGGTTGTGTTATCATCTAAAAATCAATTGATGTAATATACTACATTAATAAAGGACAAAACCCAGAGGGTCATCTCAATACACATATAAAAAAAACTTGACAAAATCCAATACTCTTTCATAATAACCCAGCTCAACAAGTTATGAATAAAAGGGAACTTCCTCAACCTGATAGAGGGCATTTATGAAAAACCCACAGTTACCATCATATTTAATGATGAAAGTTTAGAATATTAAGATCAGGAATAAGCCAACAATGTCCATTCTCACCATTTCCATTTCTACTTTTTCCCATAGCTCCTAACCAGGACATTTAGTCAAGAAAAAGAAATAAAAGTCATCTAGATTAGGAGTAATATGAAACTCTCTATTTGTAGATGATAGGATTATTCACATAGAAAAACCTATGGAACCCCCCCAAAAATAATTAGAATGAATAAGTGAGTTCAGCAAGTTTATAGGATACAAGATTAATATGTAAAATTCAGCTGTGTTCTACACATTAGCAACGAACAATTCAAAAAGAAAATTAGCCATCAAGGAAATTCAAATCAAAACCACATTGAGATACTATCTTACAACAGTTAGAATGGCAAAAATTGACAAGGCAAGAAACAACAAATTTTGGAGAGGTTGTAGAGAAAGGGGAATCCTCTTACACTGTTGGTGGGAATGCAAGTTGATACAGCCACTTTGGAAAACAGTATGGAGATTCCTCCAAAAGTGAAAAATAGAGCTACCCCATGATCCAGCAATTGCACTACTGGATATTTACCCCAAAGATACAGATGTAGTGAAATTATGGGCCACATGCACCCAATGTTCATAGCACCAATGTCCATGATAGCCAAACTGTGGAAGGAGCTGAGGTGCCCTTCAACAGATGAATGGATAAAGAAGATGTGGTCCATATATGCCATCAGAAAGGATCAGAAAGGATGAATACCCAACATTTGCATCAACATGGATGGAACTAAAGGGGATTATAGTGAAATAAGTCAAACAGAGAAGGTCAGTTATCATACGGTTTCACTTATTGTGGAGCATAAGGAGTAGCATGAGGACATTAAGAGAAGGAAGGGAAAAATGAAGAGGGGGGAAATCGGAGGGGGAGATGAACCATAAGAGACTATGGACTCTGGGAAACAATCTGAGGGTTTAGAAGGGAGGGGGATGGGGAATGAGTTAGCCTAGTGATGGCTATTAGGGAGGGCACATATTACATTTTCGATGTAACTGAAAACTAATTATGTACTGTACAGTGAATAACCTGGGATTGAATCCTGTACTGGGCTCCTTGTTCAGCGGGGAGTCTGCTTCTCTTACTCTGTCTGCCTCCCCCACTCCTGATCTCTCTTTCAAATAAATAAAATCTTCTAAAATAAAAGAATTAAAAAGACCTATAAATTAAGAGAACTATACCCTATATTCACCAATTGGCAGACTTAATACTGTGAACATGGCAATATTCCCCAACCTGAAATTCAGATTCAGTGTAATCTCTATCAAAATTTAAAATAGCACCTTTTTTTTTTTTTTGGCAGAGAAAAAGTTAATCTTAAAATTCATGGGAAAATAAAAGAAACCTAGAATGGTAAAAGCAAACAAACAAACAAAAAACTCAAAAAAGAAGGACAAATTTAGAAGACTCACACTTCTTAATTTCATAACTTACAACAAAGATAGAGCATTCAGACAATGTGGTACTGGCATAAGCATAGGCCTGTAGATCACTGAAATCGATCTGATAGTCCAGAAATAAATCCTTAAATTTATGGTTAATTGATATTTGATAAGACTGCCCAGACCAACCGACAGACACAGAACAGTCTTTTCAACAAATAGTGCTGGGACAACTGGGTTTCCATTTGGAAAAGAGTGAATGTGAACCGTCACCACACTACACAGAAAAATTAACCTAAACTGGTTCAGAGACTTGAATATTATATATAAAACTACAAAATTCTTAGAAGCAAATTTAACAGTAAAATTTCATGATTTTGAATTAGGCAAACTTTTCATAGATATAACACCAAAACATAAATGAAAAGAGAATAAAGAGATGAACTAGACTTTGTAACATATTAAAATATTTTGCTTCAAGGACAGTATCAAGAAAATGGAAAGGCAGCCCAGAGAATAGGAGATATTTCCAAATCATACCTCTGACAAAGGACTTATATACAGAATAAAAAAAGAACTACAACAACAGCAAAAAAACAATATAATTTAAAAATGAGCAAAAGATCTAAATAGAGGTTTATTTCCAAAGAAGACACAGAAAGGGCCAATAATCTCATGGAAAGATAGTTACATGAAGCCATGGAAAAAATCTGAATTAAAACCACAATGACAGATCTAGAATGGCTAAAATTTAAAAAGACTTAAGAAGTCTGACAAAGATATAGATAAGATGGAACACTCATTCATCACTGGTGGGAACAATAAGTCAGCTAGCTGCTTTGGAAATCAGTTTGGCAGTTTTTCAAAATGTTAAGCATTTTGAAGAGTTACCAGATGACCTGGCAATTCTATTCTCATGAATGTACACAAGAAAAATGAAAATATATCCCACACAAACACCTGTGTGCAAACATGCACAGCAGCATTATTTATAGTGGTCCCAAAGTGAAAACCAACCAAACATCCTTCAGTACATGAATGGATAAACAAAGATGGTATATCCATACAATGGAATACCATTCAGCCATAAAATGAAAGGATGTACTGATGTATGCTACAACATGGATGAAACTTAAAAATATCATCCTGTGTGAAAGAAGACAGTCACCAAAGACCTCATTGACTAATTTCATTTACATAAAATGTCCAGAATAGCTTTAATAAAAAGTAGGTAGTAGGGACTGGGGGAAGGAAAGGAATTAGGGGTGACCGGGCTTTCTCCCAGAACATGTTTTTTGTTTTGTTTTGTTTTTTAAGTAATATAAATGTTCTGGAGTTAGTGTTTAGTGTTGCACAACTCTGTAAATGTACTAAAAACCCAACGAATTGTACATTTTCAAAAAGGTGAATTTTATGGTGTGTGAACCATAGGAAAAAAAGGGATCAGGAGACATAGTGAGAACAGTGTCATACACTGTGAATAAACATATGGAATAATGAACATTTATAGAATAAATGTATGGTATGTATGGGATAAATGTATGGAACATTCATGGTATAAATGTCTGGAGTGATGAACATTTATGGGATTTAGCAACAGTGAAGCCTTTGATTAACTTGGCTAAAGACAGTGGAAAGGTGGGGCAGAGCAAGTCTGACTCATCAGCCAGGATTTATGAAATACACATTACACGTTGGTATATGACATCGGGATGAGGAAGGAATAAAGAGAAGAAAGCCAGATGGGCATGTGAGCAACTGAAAATGGAGGATGGGAAGGGGAAGACCACAGGTGTAGATAACCCTTCTAGAAGTTTGGCTGCAAAGGGCAGAAAATAAATATGTTAATCATTGGACAGAGACACAGATTTAGGTTTGTACATCTGGGAGAAACTTCGATTTCTTAACATGGGTGAACAGCCTCTGTTTGGTGCTGATAGGAATGAATCACGGGAGAAAGAGGAATGGGGCTGATGACACGTCATGGGGAAAGGACTGTTGAAAGGACAAAGTTCTGGAGAAGTTCACCAGAACACTGACAAAGGAATTATCTTTAGATACAAAGGAAGGGACATAAGCACATTCTTTGTGTGATAGGAGGAACAGAGGGAAGATAGATGGAGACACAGCTTATCTTCAAGACTTGGGGAAGAACTTTGCAGGAATTTCCCTGTGCTGGCTTCTCTGAGAAGGGAGGTTTCTCTGTGGAAAGCCAGGGCAGAACTGGTGGAACTTCCAGAGCCAAGCAGAGAGGGCGAAAGAGCTGTGAAGGGGAGAAGGCACCGAAAGGCAGTGCGTACGGGAAACAGGAAAAATGGCTCTCAGTTGTTTGGGACTCAAATGACGTTTGAGGCCATCAGTCAGTCATGGCTTCTGTCCACAGTGTCGGCATTTGTTTTTTTTTTTTAAATTCTCCCAGTGTTCAGCAGCAGCATTCAGATGGCACACAGATGAGGCAGATCTTTGCGTTTATCCAGGACAGTTTTCCCGGAGAGGTCCTGGAATGTTTTCGTGGGAATGGAAGGAGATGAAAATATGTCACTGATAAAGAAATTCTGTAAAGTTGGGCACCTAGACTCTAAGCAGAGGGAAGGAAATGGAGTCTGCACATGACCAATAGGGAAAAACCAGAGGTCAAAGAATTAGAGGTGGTCCTCCCCTTTCCCGATCTGCTTTTATCTGAGCCACCCCACCTTGCCACCAGCCTCTCCTTCTCCTTCCTAAAGAGATGCTAGTTTAAAATTGCTTTAATGGATGCGCTTCATCAGTTCATGCAGAACCATTCACTAACGGGCACCTAAGCTAGAGTGAAGCCTAGTTTCTGTGTCGGAAACGACATGGGCAGCTCTCGGTTCCGCTCTACTTGTGGTGCTCTTCTTTGTTCTTCAAAGCAATGGTGTTCTCCAAGTGAGGCAAGAAGAATCAGCCTCCACGGGCTAAGGGACATAAGTACCAAGCAGGTTAGCCAAAAGCCTCAACTATGAAGGCTGTGGGGAGAATCCAGGCCTGCTTTGTTATACCCATCTCTAGTCTATGCAGACAGGTGACTTATACATGGGAACACATACATTTGGCTGACTGGAGAGAGTCCTACTGATCTGGGGGATGGGTAGCTGATGTTAATCACAAGAAACACTTCAAAAACCATACTCCACCACATATTTTATTTTTATTTATTTTTTTAAAGATTTATTTATTTATTTGACAGACAGAGATCACAAGTAGGCTGAGAGGCAGGCAGAGAGAGAGAGGCAGAGCAGTCTCTGCTGAGCAGAGAGCCCAATGTGGGGCTCAATCCCAGGACCCTGGGACCATGACCCAAACTGAAGGCAGAGGCTTTAACTCACTGAGCCACCCAGGTGCCCCTCCACCACACATTTTAAATGGGATTATCAATAAATGTAGTCCCTCCTTGGGTTTCTAGACCATCTTTTCAATAGATTCATTACCTGTCCCCTATCCTTGCATATATTTTCTTTAAATGAGGACCCAGATATGAGCTGGGAAGCATCCTACACATGATGTGAGAAAGGTCACTACTTTCAAGGGACTTAAAATCCAACTGGGAATACAAAACGTACCTGTGCATATGCCTGTGTGCATATACAGCATATGGTATGTGGAAAATAGTTAATTATTTATGTTAACTTTTTAATTAACTTTCATGTGATGACACAGCTTCCTAGCAAATTCACTCAGACATCTGTTTCCTCTAGTAGCTTAAAAAAAATGAAAAAAAATTGTCTTAACATTATTACATCCACCCAGTATTTAGAGCAAAATTTTTACAAGTCTCCGAAAAATTTGGTGGTAGGACTTGGGTCATTTGAATTATCCTCAAACCAAATGTTGATGCTTGATGAACGTCTCATTTCCACGGAGATGTTGAGCCAAAACAGTTATGAAATCTTCATGCAAACACCTATCTGTCGGGACTATTGCAGATCTGCTAATTTTCTAGTTTTGAGACTCACAAATCTTTCAGTAATTAATAACTCTGTGACTCGAGGCAAGTCTTCCTGGGACTCCTGGGTATCAGGTTTTTCACTCATTAAATGGGAATAATGCTTTCCTCCTTATCGGGGGTTGTAAGAAGCAACTAAGAGATGTGAAAATTCTCAGTGCCTGGGAGGCTCAGTCAGTTAAATACCCACCTTTGTTTCTGGTCACAATCCCCGGGTCCTGGGATGGAACATGAGGGCAGGCTCCCTGCTGAGCGGGGAGTCTACTTTTCCCTCTGCTGCTCCCCGCTACTCACACCCTCTCTCTCTAAATAAACTCTTTAAAAAGAAGAAAAAAAGGGAAGTGAAAATTCTATGCATATTGGTAACTGGATGACAGTTGTAAGAAGTGAGAGAGAGTATCATTTACCCAGAGAGAAACGCAGCATAAAATATTATTCCACAGACTCATAGGCCTGCCATGATCTTTGAAAAACTGTTATTTTATGGGTAAAACCAGAAAATATTCAAAGCGTCTGTTGCACGTGCACACACACACACACACACACACACACACACACAGGTGTGCATGTACAAATGCACATGCCTTCTTCTGAAAAGCAATTTACTCCAAGAGTCATGGTACCTTCACCCTCCATATGGATGCATCAAAAGAGACTAAGAGATTAATCTAATTGCTGATGGCTACTATTGATTAGTGACAAATGGCCCTGAATGTTTTTCATTGAGAGACTACCTTTAAATGTCATAGCAAAGATAATTAGTATCCATCAACCTTTGAATGGAGGTTTCTCCACCTCTACAATTAAGGTCTGTGTAATTCTTTGTTGGCAAGTGAGGAGAGGTTTCCCTGTACATTACAGGCTGGGATATGGAGGAGCAGCCCCTGTCTCTGTCTTTTAGCTGCCAGCATCATCCTCCATCAAGTATGACAACCCCAAAATGGCTCTAGATGTTGTCAAATGTCCCCAGCAGGGGGGTGGGTAGGGGCAGGGGCAGAGTTACCCCAGTGAAGAACTACTGATTTACAGATCTGTACCCCTGAAACAAATAATACACTATATGTTATTTTTTTAAAATAACTACTGCTTTAAATAATATGAACCAACATATTCATGCAGTATTTCACAAGGCTCTTTTGAAAAGCTTATATATTAAATTCCCCACAACAACTAAGGTTTTGAGAAAGTACATGGCTTGCCCGAGATCACACGGCGGGGCGCCAGCCCTCTGACTCAGTCTTTTGGTGTCCCAGTTTCATGCCGACCCCACTTCTCACCCTGTCGCATGTACTATGGACTATCAGGTAGGAACTTGTAAGATCCACCATGTCCAAACCAAAAATCCACTTCCTCGTTCTTCACAGACCCATGAAAGGACTCCTGGAAGAGAAAAACATGCCAGACCCTCTTCCTCTCTCTTACTCATTCTGTCTCTGATCAATGAGATGGGAAAGAGTCTGACTTCAATGAGCCCTGGTATTCTACTGGACAATTAGGGTTCAATATTGGGGTGTTAAAGGTTACTGTTTCCAGCTGGACTGGCAGTTCCCCCTCCTTTGGACTGACTTACCCTTAGGATGTACTTTCTTTTCTTGGCTCTTATTACCAAATGGTAAGCTCTAAAAAGGCTGTTTGGGGGCACGTGGGTGGCTCAGTCAGCTAAGCATCTGACTCTTGATTTCAGCTCAAGTCATGATATCAGGGTCATGAGATCGAGCCCAGCACTGGGCTTTGCACTGGGCATGGAGCCTGCTTGGGATTCTTTCCCTCCCTGTCATTTTGTCCCCCCTGCCCCCACCGTGACTTGCATGAGTACTCTCTGTCTAAAAAAAAAGAAAGGGAAGGGAAGGGAAGGGAAGGGAAAAGAGAAGAGATGAGACAAGAAAAGAAAAGAAAAAAGAAAGGGGTCTTGTTCCCTATAGAACCCTTGAATCTATTTTTCAGTTGAACAAAAGCTAGGAGATAGAGTGACCAGCCTATTCCCAGTTTGCCTGGGACTTTCCTAATTTTAGCACTGAAAGTCCCAGTCCAAGAAACCCCTTAGTCCGGGGGTGAAATCATATCCTCCACAGAACTGACTGGTGCTGTCAGAAACCTGGAGAAGATCAGAGATGAAAATAGAGTTCTCAAGTTAGCATAGGACAACAGACTCCCTGACACTAGCCCAGAAAGAGAAATTGAGGAAGGGACCATCTCTTAATTTTAATTAGGTGTACTTGAATGAAGACAGCGAGAGAGAGAAAGCAAGAGACAGCAAGAGCAGTGAGCTTTCCCCAGCAGATCTAAGATTCAGGAGGTGGGAAGTCAAGAGAATGCTCCCATATGGGCACACAGTACATTGATATGACTTGTATGGATACATGAGAGATTTAACAGACAGATTCTAATTTAACAGTTAAAAACACCCATTCATTTCATCTGCACAAAACCCCATAATATCCAAACAGTAAGTACCACTAACTCCAGTTTATAGACCAACAAATCAACACTCATGTTGAATAGCACAACTGGGATTTGAACTCAGATCTGTCTTCGCTCTCCTTGCCCCTCTGGCCCTCTCTCTCCGTAGCTGACACCTAGAAATTCCCATTTTCTGAAGGTAGTACATAGCTATCAGTGTTCCCTAAATTCCTCTGAGGAGAAAAACAAGAGTCATTATTAGGTTTTTTACTTAATTCAACTAACATTCAATTAATATTTATTGAGGGTCTCGGCTGAACTTGAAACTGCAAAATATTCTGAATAAGGTGGAGTTTGTGTACTTCAGTCTTCCCTGGTATAAACAATTCTGAAGGTTTTTTTTTTTCTTTCCCCTTCCTTGTTTCCTTGCTTTTGAGAGACTCTCATTGCCTCAGTTCACATCAAAGTGCACTCGAGGGCAAAAAGGCTTCTTTCCTGTTATCTGAAATACTTACAGTATTTTATGGTGGGACTATTAACGCACTGTTAATCCATCCAGCTTGAGTACTTTCAGACAAATGTGTGACATGCTTAAAGCACATCTGCTAAATGTCCTACTACATTCAGGCACGATGACTTCTGTCTTCAGAAAGCAAGCATCTAATAAGGAGAGTGGGAATGTTCATGACTTTAATGTGGGCCGCCATTTCTGAATGGCAGACCTTTGACCAATGTGGGGTTAGGGGTGTCAACCCCTCCCTGCAGTCAAAAATGCACTTGTAACTTTTGACTTCCCCAAAGCTTAACTACAAAGAGCCTACTGCTGACCAGAAGCCTTACAGATAACATAAAAATCAATTAACACATATTTTTTATGTTCTATGTACTATATATTATGTTCTTTTTTTTTCATTCATTTGAGAGAGTGAGAGCACAAGAAGTGGAGAGGGTCCAAGGGAGAGGGAGAAGCAACCTGGACACGGGGCTTGAACCCAAGACCCTGGAATCATGACCTCAGCCAAAGGCAGACGCTTAACCAACTGAGCCACCCAGGTACCATTATATACTATATTTTCATAATAAAGCTACATAAGAGGAATGTTATTAAGAAAATCATAAGGAAGAAAAATACATTTATAATAAAATCTGGGGGCACCTGGGTGGCTCAGTGGGTTAAAGCCTCTGCCTTCGGCTCAGGTCATGATCTCAGGGTCCTGGGATCGAGCCCCGCATCGGGCTCTCTGCTCCTTGGAGAGCCTGCTTCCTCCTCTCTGCCTGCCTCTTCTGCCTACTTGTGATCTCTGTCTGTCAAGTAAATTAAAAATAAATCTATAATAAAATCTGTATATAAGTGGACCCATGTAATTCAAATCCATGTTGTTCAAGGGTCAACTATTTTTCGAATTTCCAAGGACCGCTGAAGCACAAAGCAAACAATGGCACTGGATTCTAATTTCCATGATTACCACCCCTAAATTTCTTTCATCTGTTTATGTATTACTTCATTCATTCTGTACATATATTGGAGCTAGGCACAGGATATCATAAGGAGTAAGGCACTATCCTTGTTCTGATGAATCAGACAATCCAACAAGGCAAATGACCAGAAATATGGACACAGGACCGAAGGGTGTCTCTAGGGTCTGTGCCGCTTACAACGGAAACACACAGGAAGAATGAAGCTGGGTGAGGAGAAGCAGAGGAGATACTCTGTAGAGCCAACACCCACGATAAGTTACATGCAAGTAGAGGGTAAAGGGGAACTACCAGGGTGAGGTTCCACTGGGACCGGGGTATTAATCCAGTGGAAAGAGCAGCACATGCCACCATGCCACTTGTTAGAAGCAGCAGAAAAGTACTCTGAATAAAGTATATTTTATTTTTTTAAGATTTATGTATTTATTTTATATAGGGGAAGGGGCAGAAGGAGAGGGAGAGACAAACCCAAGCAGACTACATGCTGAGTGCAGAGCCTGATGTGGGGCTTGATCTCAAGCCCCCGCAGTCACGACCTGAGCTGAAACCAAGAGTCGGACGTCTAACCAGCTGCACCCAACAGGCACCTCAAGAATAAGATGTATTTTTAAAAAGTGACCAGGGCTGAGGCTGAAGTCCACGCAGGACTGGAATGAGAAAGATCGGTTTTACACGTTAAAGGGGATCTGCCATGGAACAGGTTAGGTGAGTGTTGGCTTTGAGAAATATCCCCAGGCTTCATTGTGGAAGAGGATGGGGAAGCAGCAGCCTCCCTGCATGTCCAGGTGAAATGAGAGGCCAAAAATACCTCGGGCTGGGGCAATGTTAGCAGAATGGAGGGAAGAAGGCAGATAAAGCAGGAAGGGATTCCTTTGGAGGAGAAGAGCCATTTTTTAGACAAAGAAGCTGAAACCAATGGAGAAAACTTGTTACACACAGACCTTGCAGGAGATATTCTAGAATGGTGGTCCAGGGCAGAGGCTCTGGAGACAGACAGGAATTCAGTCCCTGTTGGTTTTAGCTTTGACCAAAGATGGAGTGAAGATAGGACCCAGGAGGAGGAGCAGTGTTACATCATCAAGAAGATGCATGAATCACTGGGCTGGGGGACACTGAGGATAAAATGAAATTGTGCAGCAGTAAGGTGGGCACAGGGAGGTAGGACTGCTCCCCACCATGTCTCCAGGCCCCCACGGCAAGACAAGGATTCTTTAAGGATCCTCCCTGCATTACAGCACTCACATTTCCCCTCTACGTTCCAGCTTCCCACAGAAGTTCATCCAACTCTGGAGGCGTATTTTCATTCCTACCCAAGTTACACCGATACGCATTTTATTTTTTCCCTTTTCTTCACTTCATGGTAAATCCCAGGGGGGGATGGGATTCACATTTTCATTGCTGCATTATAAACAGCCCCAAACACAGAACTTTGCTCTTCAATAGTTAATTTTTGTTTATTAGTAATGAGTAAGAGGGGGGCGCCTGAGTGGCTCAGTGCGTTAAAGCCTCTGCCTGTGGCTCAGGTCATGATCCCGGGGTCCTGGGATCAAGCCCCACATTGGGCTCTCTGCTCAGCAGGGAGCCTGCTTCCCCCCTCTCTCTGACTTCCTCTCTGCCTAAATAAATAAAATCTTAAAATAATAATAATAATAATACTGAGTAAGAGGATGTCAATTAGAACATGGGCTCTTAGGCCTCCATCAAGTCCACAGTGGAAAGTCCATGCACTTCCCATGCAGAACCAAGAGCACCTGGCCAATCACGTGAGTCACATGATTTCATTTATACCTTGATGGGACTTCAGGAAGTCTCCCAAGTTTTGAAGGTATTTAATAACCAAGTTACACAAAGGAGTGGAGCGTGTAGACGGGAAAGGGCTGATTTTCTTACTGGAAGAGCTGTTTGAGACGGTGCAGTGGCGTCTTCCAGAATTAGCCAGAGCTCTCCACCCAGTCACAGCAGCCCTGGGTGTCCCCAGACCTCTCAGGCTCGTCCAGTGCACAGCAGAGGGTACACCAGAGCCCATGTTCTCAGAAGACAGACAGATTCCAGAGAAAACAAGGATGTTGCTAAGCTAATTGCTAATTCTCTGTCCCAGTCAGATTACAGGGAAGAGGGAACATAGCAGTGTTTGCATATGGGCACCCCTCGGGATGCGAACACACAATCTTCCTGGGAACACCGTTCCCAACCATCATAGGAAATAGGGGCGGTTAACCTGCCCTTTTCCCAAAAATGAGAAAGCAGACTCTATGAAGGCAAGGGACTTGGCTCTAGATCACGTAGGAAGTACACAGCTCTGTTCAGATTTGGAACCAGGACTGTGGGCAGGTCCCGAGGGTCTGAACGATATGTTCTATTACCTCACTGCCTCTTTGGCTAAGGTAGCCATTCTGACTCTCTGTGTCCGTTAAAAGAAAATTCTTTAAAAGGATGTTGATTTATTAACTCACTGCCTTTGTCTGAGGGGTCATTTTGCTGCACTTGAATGGAGATTGATGAGGGCAAAGTATCTGGCAGGGCTCTGCAGTTTGACGTGCAGGAGGGGTTTTCTTTGTAGCTGAGGAGGGACAGAGAATGTAAATTTTAAGAGCAAGTAGATGGGTTGACAAAGCTTCCCCAGAGAGGGTGCACCCAGGCTGTGTCACTTACCCAGATCATCTGGGCGGAATCTGCTTTACTCATGGTCTTCCCCCACTTGCCACTGACACCCCTTAAAAGAAAAATCGGCAAATTGCGCACAAAGAATACGTAGATTGCAATATTCATTTTGATCACTTAGGGGTCAAGAATTATAACTAAACCGATCTGACATTTTCTAGATCTTTCTGAAAATATCCTCTGCCCATAGAGGGAATGAAGCTAAGAACCTCTCTTCTCTGTTCATGTCAGCTAGCGTTAACGTCCGACAGGACAGAACATAATACAATGTTATCTGGGGGAGGTTGAGCATATGGTACTTCCATCCAAAAACTCAGGGGACCCTCGGAAATTCGTTTCACGTTTCAGGACCTCTTCTCCCTCCTTGATAAAAATCAGTTGATTTCTGCTTTAGCCCATCATACTGGAAATGGTGTTTACAAAATAGTAGGTTAAACCCTGGAACCGAGTAGCTTTTAAAAGCACAGGCCTTGGAGGCAGGTTGAGTTGGGTTAGCCATATTGTTGGTTTGACCTTGAGTGGTCACTCAGCTTCTTGCAACCTCAAATCTGCCACGTGGGAAACATGTTAATAATGCTTGCCCTCTTGCTTCTTCTGGGGCTGCATTAAAAACACTGTAAATAAAGTACTTTGCACGGTGCTTGACACATAATAAATGCTCGCTAAATGGTGGGCTGATTTCATTATTATGGTAATATTAGACACTATTATGATCATCTGGTCCCTAGTAAGTATGCGTTTATGAGCAATGTAAACACAGACACTTTATGGGAAGGAACCTCATAAAACTCATTCTAAAGAGCATTTTAGAGATATCGAAGAGGACACCTCCCATTAAAGCCCATGTTAATCCTCCAATGAAGAGGACCCAAGAAAGAAATTGATTTCAGCCCGTCAGCCAGCAAATAACTGTTTCCTCCTGAAAAGTAGCATTTGAACCTTGTAACTGATTGCGTTCCACTCTTTGTTGTCAATGCTAGGAAGCTCATATTCAAAGGAGGACAATAAATTAACACTTATGTAAATACCCTTTTATCCAAGGGCTCATTATACCGATGAGAACACTGTGGCCCCAAATGATTTATTTTATGTATTTGACACAATTGCTCCTTCCTTCCAACTTGAAAGGAACTCTTTTATTCCTTGACAAGCTGCTCTTCTGAAAATTCTCTCCCTTTTTTTTCTCTTCTGGCTTTTTGTATTCGGATGCCTCAACTAGTCCACATGTTTAATGTGCTTTACCCGCATTGTGTTTAATTCTCCCAGAAGTACCCTGAAACGTGCTATTACTTTGCCAAGGTGGAAACTGAGGCTTATGTGATTTGCATCGACCAGGATACTAGTCTGCCCCCCACATCCCTCAGGACACCTTCCCTCTGAGTGATGGGATCTTTGTGCGGCTTGAGCAGTAGTCATGCCCCACAGTACCAAATTTATGCCCCTATGGCTCTGAACTACCTCTTGAACACTAAAGTATTATTTCCAAATGACTACTACGTAGCCCACAGACACTCTATAAATACAATATGTTGAGAACCAAATACGCATCCCTCAGCTGGAGACCGTTCCTTTTCCGGTAGACTCATTCTTGTGTAACAGAATTGAATAATTAATAAAATAAAAATTGTGAGCTCTCACCATTTTCCTGGTGCCACATGCATTTTAAATGCATTACCTCATTTAAACCTTACTATAATTTCATAAGGTAAATTTCCCATTTTTTTGTGTTGTCCCAAGGCTACTCATCAAGTACCCACTGTAGCTGGACTGATTCTTTAGAAAAGATAATGAAACAATAGCCTTTCCCCCAAGTCATGTGGGCTGGAAGATCTTATCTTCCCCTGTCTCCCTTCTTCCTTCCTGGTGACATCCAGTGAGTCATCCAGACCTAGAATTCATAAGCCAATGGTTCTCAAACTTGGCACATAACGGAATCATCTGGTTACAACTAGTTACAAACTATTTACACCCTGCTCCACCCCCAGAAATTCTGATTCAGTTGGTGTGAGCTACAGAGTAGCACAATTCTAAGGAACACAATTGTTTAAAGCTCCCCAGGTGAGTTCAAAGTCAGCCTCCTAAAAGCAACTGACTGTCACCCTCTAAGTATGTGAACCTACATCATGACCCATCACCCCCACTTCGCCTGCCACCACACTGACCACATCATCTCTTCTTGGATGTTGCAAGGCCCCCTATCTCAGCATCCTGTTGCCCTTTTCTTTAAATCCCTTGCCATCCATGCTCCATAATAAGAGTCAGAGCCATCTCAACAAAACACAGATCTGACCAGGCCACTTCAGGGGTTAAATCTGGCCATGGCTTCCTATCGTCTTTAGGGCAAAGTCCCAGATCTACCTTTCTCTCCTCTGGTAAACTCTTCCTTCTGAGTAGGTCCACTGGTGGGGGGGTGGGGCGCTCATGGCTCCATCCTTTGCTCCTACTGCAGCTGTGGCTGGAACTTCCCCAACCCGTAGGGTCAAATTTAGATGTCATCTCTCTGAGGTCTTCCTTGTCTGATTCCATCCTGAAGAAATCAATTGCTCTCCTCTCTGTGCTCCTAAAGCACAAAGCTTTTAAGACACTTATAATTTTGTATCAATGTCAGCCATGCTAGATTGTGGGCTCACTGAGGACAGGGAATGTGCCATTCATTTCTCTGTCCTATGAATACAGCCCATACTATAAAAGAATTGTTAAGAGAGTTAAATCATAATAGTTCCTGAAAAAATAAACAAATGTGTGAATGTACACTTAGTTCTTTTTTAAATGTGATTTCCTTTGATTTCTTTCTTTAATGCAAGCAGAACAGTCCCACTCCTATGGAGATTTCTAAAACTGTATCCCATGGTTGGTAACCAGAGAGAAAAAGAGCTGGCTCATGGGTTTCTCCTGCAAATCGTTCCAGTGATCTTGAGAAGACAGGAGTTAGCCTTTGACACTATAGTTTTCTAATCAGTACAATGGAAATAACAATAATATCTACTTTAGAGGGTTATCAGGAGGATTTAATGAGATAATGGATATAATATGTTTAACTTAGTGCCTGCCTAGCACACGGTAAGCACTCAACAAATTTTTTTCTCTCCTCCTCCATGAAGCCTTCCTTGCTTATACTACACCTCACTGATACCTCCCTTCTCTTTATGTGTATATTTGCTTAACAAATAGTAACTGAAACTCCAATAAACACACGTCTCTAATAGGTAGCAATGGGAAAACTAGAACAAAGCCTTACCCTTAAGGAACTTAATTTCTAGTTTGTGAGAAGAGAGAGAGAGAGAATAAACCGATGACACATACAGAATATATGATGGTGGCAAGTAGTAAGGAGAACAAAATAGGGAGGCAGAAAAAAAATGCTGGGGTAGGGATGCAATTTTAAGTAGACAGCTAGTTCCTCCCTGAGAAAATCAAGTTCAGATGAAGAGCTAAAGGAGTTGGGGAAACCAGTTGTGTAGATGCAGAATCCCAGGCAGGGAGAAAGGCAATTAAGCTCATGGGGCTAGAACAGTGTGTTCAGGGAGTGGGTGGGATGGATGGGTGAGGGGTTCAGAAAAGGAACGTGAGGCCAGAGAGGATCAGACTCTGACAGTTATTTTAAAAATATTGGCTTTTCCTCCAAGTGAGACAAGAAGCCTTTGGGGAGAACTGAGAGGTTTACCAGGGCCACACCAGCCACTGAGTTGAGACCAGGCTTATAGGAAGGAAAACCACCAGTTATATGAGTATGAGAAGGTGGAGGCTTGTACCAGGCTGGTAACCATAGGCATGGCAAACACTAGCTGGACCCAGGATATATTAGGAAGGCAACTCAAACCATACATCTTGTCTATCTGGGTGCGGAGTATGAGGGAAGGAGATGATTTTATTTGTTGTCATTGTTCTGAGCAATGGGAAAGATGGAGCTGCCAGGAACGGAGACTGGGGAGTCTGCCACAGGAGTGGGTTTCATGGGAAGAGATGAAGGTTGATTTTACAAATGATAAGTTTGAGACTTCCAAGGAGAGGAGATAAGCACCCCATTGTATATACCAATGGGAAGTTCAGAGAAGTGGTCCAGGGTGGAAGGCAAAAGGAGCCATTGCTGTGCCAATGATATCTGAAGCAGTGACACGGAATGGCATCACCCAGGTGATAAATGGCAACAGAGAAAACGAATGGCCCAAGGACTGAGTTCTGACATAGTTCAATATCAAGACATCAGGTTGAGGAGCAAAATCTGGCTAAGAACCTGAGAAAGAAGACAGGGCAGTGAGGACCCAGCAAAACCAGGAGTGTGTACGAAGTCTCGGAAGCCAAGTGAAGGACGTGTTTCGTGAGGAGGTGGTAAAGAAGTGAATTGTATATTGCTCACAGGTCAGCCAAAATGAGGACTGAGAATTGACTCTTGGGTTTAGTCACGTGGCTGTCAGTGATGACCTGGCTGAGAACACTTTTTGGTGGAGGAGGAGGCAAAAGCTTGACTGGAGATGATGGAGGGAAAATGTGTAGAGAGCCTTTCACCAGCTGTGGGCATCATACATGGTACACACCCTCAAATCCTACATCCCTCTCTCTGTTCTTCCTTCTGTCCTTCCCTGATCTATAAAGTGGGATAGGAATGTCAATATCATTCCTTTTATGAATGATAAAATCCTTTTACGATTTTATGAAGTCATGTGTGCTGAGGTTGGTGACGGGTGGCATGTCCTCAGTAAAATGTAGTCCCTTCTTACCCTTTCAGGATCCTAGGTTTTGGGCCTGGGAAGGGGGCACCCATTAAGGATCTACTGATGGGGATAAATCAGGTCCCTAGTTCTCCTTCTGGCCCAGGTAGGTATCTCATTATTTGTTTGGATCAAAGAGAAAAAACATTCTTGTCTAAGGTGAAGAGGGAAAGCTGGAGGCCATCACAGGCTTTTCAGGAAAGAAGCCTGTTGGCTTAGAACTCCACAAAGCTTCTGACTGTAAATAAAAATTGCAATGTCTTCTGCTTGGAAGGAGGGATAGGAGGTCTGAGGATAAGTGCATTCTGTCCAGGGCAGCCTCCTGCGGAAATGATTTCCGGAGCACGGTGCCAAAGTGCTTTCGTAAATGACTCTGGCTCACCCCTTTCCCTATCTCCTGCCTTGTATATGCAACATTTATAAAAATAAACATTTGCAGGAGACATTTGGGAGGAGGCCAAGGTAGAGCACCCAGCAAAGCAAACAGGAACACCAGAGAGCTTAGAACTCCCAAGAAGAATATTCATTTTCAGAGAAGGGGACAGAAGATCAGTGGGTGTTAGGGAAGATGGTGGGGGGAGAGGAATGTGTGAGTTCCAGAACTTCAGCACAACTTCAGCAAGGACCACTTTCTACTCATTTCTGGACTGGGGTTATTTATCCAGAATGACACATTTATCAAGCATCTACTTCATGCCAAGAACTCTGCTCCTCCAATCCCATCTATCAGGCCTTAATGTCCCATAGTTAAATGAGGATTCTTTCATCCTTAGGAGCTGGTACTGTTTCACTCCACTCAGACTGGCAAAAAAATGTCACCTTCTTAGAGGCACCCTGTCTGAACTCCCATCCCAGGCAGAATGAGGTATTTCCTCTCACGTGCTTCCAACCTCCTCAGATTCCCCCTACTTACAGCTCTGTAACAGAAGCTTCCTGAGGACAGTGCTTCGTTTTGCTCACCTGTATTTCCTACTGCCTAGAACAGTGGGTGGAATACAGAAGGTATTCAATTAACATGAACACAAGATTAGCACCCACTTCATGGTCATTTCAGTCAATTACTTGATGTCCATCTCTATTGCTAGCCCGATTTCTCTGATGAAAGAGACGGTGCCATTTGCTTCTTAATTTCTCCATTTTCCATCACACAGAAAGTGCTCAGCAAATGTAAGTGGGATAAACATATAATCAAACCTCTCTGGTTCTTTATGAGTCTCTGTTAAGTTATTCTCTACTTTATTAGCTAATTAATAGCCAAGTACTTTTATTAAATAAATACAGATTACATAAAATACAGGATAAGGCAAGAAACAGTTAAAGAGAGACAATTAAAAAGGCAGATACGATCATCAGGCTCATCATTAACAGCAATAAATGCTTGCTGCTATATTCACCAAAAGTACATTTGAGTACCTACTGTGTGCTGATGACATGCAAAGCACTACAGAAAGAATAGAGGTCAAGAGGTACAGTCTTTACACACAAAGAAGTTGAAGGTAAGGGCCAAGATAAGGGCAATAATGGGGGCTCTGGAGGAACAGAGTCCAACCCAAAACTGATGTCATCAAAGAAAAACTCCCAGAGGAAGGACCAAATACAGCTAAAGAGTGAGTTGGCATAAATCAGATACTCGAGTGATAGTGAAAATCATGCGTTTAAGTAGTTTGGGATTGAGTTAGGGATAAAGAGTATGGTAAGGAGAGAAGAGAGAAGTTTGCCAGGGAAAGGGAACAGTATTTAACATAAGATATAAGTAACAGAGTTAAAGGGCATTTAGGAAAATAACAGAAGTTCAAAATGGCCCCAAAACTAGATTGCTAGAAGGCAGGGACATCAGGAGGAGAGAGTGCAGGGTCTAGTAAGGCATGTCAAGTTAGACATGCCTTATTTATGAGCTGTTTGGACTTTCTTTTCTCAATGCTGATTCTTGTATTTTCTCACCTTTGATTTTCCTAAACACACAGATGCATAACTAAGACAAGTATCCCACTAGAAAGACTAGTAAACCCATGTCCAGAGAACCTGTGAGAACTGGACTCAAATCCCAAATCTCCACACTCTCAAATCCAAGCCACTGCACTAGGAACAGAAACCAGATAACATCCTTTATGCCAATTATAATTCCCTGGGAGTGGATGTCTGGAGCCCATGATTTTAGAAGGGTTCTGTGGCTCCTTCTGCATCTTTGGGTCTTTGGGAAAGAGAGCCAGAACAGATTCCTGCTGCCTGCCTTGGGCGGGGGAGGGGAGAGCACATCCCTACCTGTCATGGAGCTGGTATTTCCTGCTACTGTATTGTGGGAGTTCTCTAGTTAGATCGCACAGACCTCTGCTTCTTGGTGAATTCTTTTGAAATGATCGGGATTCTTCATTTACCCCTTTCCCTTGTCTGAGCATTTCCTCACCATGACACATACCAGAGATTTTCCTAGAAATCCAGAAGTCTGCTAGCACGGGCCAGTGAGACTGAGGATTATGAAATTCTCCAATTTCAAAAATGGCTCATTTGAGTCAGGCAAACCAGAGGGATCTCTTACTACTCTCCCTCCTCCCCCCCCACCTCCAGTTTGTGAACTAACAGGAATTAGGATGGCCCTAACATGCTTAAAGCACCATTATTTCAAGGTGATCACTGCCTCAAGAGGATTGCCTGTTCATGGTCACAGGAAGCATTTTAATTAACTGGACCTTACATACTGACAATTATATGGATGCTAAACCGCCAGCCTTCCCATGGAAGGATATTGGTACTTCTGGGTAGGTCCTTATCACAAATTTCTTTATTTGTCATACTGATGGCTCATTTCACTTAGTAGGTATTCAGTAAACATTTACTGAATGGAGAAATGAATTAAATCATGAAATAAACAGGTAAGTAAATAAAGGCAGATACTAATAACTGCTATCTAGCTCTAATGAAGAAGCTTTTTGAGAAGAGGAACCAAGAACAGTTCACCCACGTGCTGTCACAGAGCCTATCATAGTATGTGGCATGTAACAGTTTCTCTATAACTGTATATATATGTTTATTGGAGCATTATCTCTCCCTAGTAGAGTATAAGTCTCTACCACAGAGCCTACAATAGTACTTGTACTCAGAATACATCAAGCAATACATATTTTATGTCACCTACAGGATGTGACTTTCTCTGTAAGTGGTTCATGGACCGCTTGTAGTAGAACATAAAAATTAAGTAGAAATAACTGCTAGGTGCCATTCCAAGACCAATCATGGATGTTTTCATCACGTTCTATGGGGGATCCCAATGCATACAAGTTAGAAAACCACTTTCTAAACCCAGAGCCATTTGAGGGCAAGAACTAAATTCATGCATCTTTGATTCTCTCCGAGTGTCATGCATGAATACCCGACACAGAATAGGTCTTACTCATTGAACAGAAGAGTTTTTGGGGGTAATTTTATGCATCTTTGGCTTGTTCAAGTGTAACGAGTATAACACCCTGCACGTAGTGGACCTCACTTACCGTACGGAGGACTTTTCGGGGGCAGTTTCTTACTGGCTGTGATGACTATCAAATTGCTCTGCATCTGGAGCTAATGGAGGAAACAGATGATTCTACAAGAGTGAAATTATACATCACAGTCATTTTTCCCAACCTGCTTCTGGAAGTTGAGAGAGAGTGAATGTCTAGACTTTGTGGAACTGTGGGTTCTGAAGTCTTCCTGCTGTGTGAGATCAGATTTAAGGAGTAGGCTACTGGTGCCATTATTGCAATTCTTTTCATCCCAATGATACCATAAACTGACTCTGAGCAGGTTCCCTGGAATCAGACTCTGGGGCAGAGTTTTGCACGTCAGAAGTCTATCAGGAGGCACTTTTGGGAGATACACTTGGGGAGTGAAGGTGCTAGGAGGGGCAGATGCAGGAAGTGAGAGATGATGCAGTCATAACAGAGGCCTCAGCTGACCCCCACAGGGAGCCCTGGAGCTGGGTGGCCCTGCCAAGTTGTTCCTCATGAGGCAAGGGGCCAGGCCTTTGAACTCCACATTGAGGAGTCCTTGGATATGTCCTGACCTTGCACTTGCCAAGGAATGCCCCCGTTGTGGAAGACTCCTGGCACCTAGACAACTGACATTGATCAACAGTCCCAACACTGGGGTCGATGAGTCCTTTGGTCCTCATGATGGTTATCTGTGTGGCATACCACAGTGTCCAACACACAAGTCATCTATAACTATCATCTATCTCTACAGAACTTAGAGTTTGGAGATGGTGCATGTTATAGTTAACCATATCAGAATCATGCCTCTTCTTTTTTTAAAATATTTTATTTATTTAAATATTTTTAAATATTTTATTTAATATTTATTTAAATATTTTTATATTTAATATTTATAATATTTTAAATAAATATTTAAATATTTAATATTTATTTAATTTTTTAAAAAATATTTTATTTATTTATTTATTCTGAAGGCAGGCAGAAAGAGAGAGGAAGGGAAGCAGGCTCCCTGCCGAGCAGAGAGCCTGATGCAGGGCTCAATCCCAGGACCCTGGGATTATGACCTGAGCCGAAGGCAGCGGCTTTAACCCACCGAACCCAGGCGCCCCATGCCTCTTCTTTTTACTATCTGTGTAACCTGCATAAGGCTCTTAATTTTTCCAGACCTCAGGTTTTCCTTTGTAAAATGGTGACTGACAATGCCTTAGGAGATAATATAGATGAAATACCTCCTCCGTCTCCTCTCCTTTCCCCTTGAAGGTCATGTCACATCAGTTTAATAGTCATTCATTTCATTTGTAAAATAGGTTTTGGTTGGTTTGATAAATTATATTATCTGTAAAACTAAAATGGCTTGGGGACACCTGGGTGGTTCAGTGAGTTGACCATCCAACTCTTGGTTTCAGCTCAAGTCATAATCTCATGGGTCGTGGGATTAAGTCCTGCATCAGGTTCCATGCCCTGTGCAGAGTCTGCTGAGATTCTCTCCCTCTGCCCTCCACTTGTGCTCTCCCTAAATAAAATAAAATCTTAAAAAAACCTAAAATGACTTGGACATGCATCTCATATATATGTGTGTGTGTATATATATATATACATATAT